>SKCR01040217.1:0-67078 GCA_019454045.1 Zanthoxylum bungeanum
GGTCATGAATATCCGATTATAGAGACTAGTTACCAGACATCCGATATGTGTTTCGGACGGGGCAGACACTTATCCAGCCCCAGCCCTAATACGTGATTATCCGATACTGGACCGATATGCACAATACATTAGTATACTACGCTTGATACAGATCTTTGATATTCCTTAATGAATATGTCCGGAGAACTTGGTAGACTTGGTACTTTGCTAGGAGTCGACCTTGTCTCGTAAATCGGTAGAACGTAGTACTTGGTACGTACGTGATTCGGATACTCTGACGACCGCATTTACTGCCAACTAATCCGGGGATCTCATGGGTCGCTTCCCGATAATCCACCGATGACGCACAACTTGCACTCTTGAATAATCTGGGATTATATAGATGAGAGAGAAAATTAATCTAGGATTAATTACGGAGATATTTTATCTAGGATAAAATATCGTCTAGAGAGAGATAACGATTAATTTGGAATTAATCGGTAAATTAATATATTCGATATATTAAACGAAATTAGATTTCGACGCGGAATTAAAATTAGATTTTAAATCGGGCAAACGAGTTAATTTAGAATTAATTCGTTAGCGACGTAAATAATAATTTCGCTAGGCGCAATTATTTATTTAAATTCGATTTAATTAACGTCGCGACGTAAGTTCGGTATTTCGGAAATATCGAACCCGAACGCGTGAGTGCACGTGGGCTTACTTTCATTTGGAAACGTGTGGGGCCCACATGACACATGTCATATTATGCATTATTTAATTCTAATGCATTGCATGGAGATAGTGTACAATGCACTCAATGGTTTTGCATGGAAATTGAGTGTTTGACACTCTAAGCCATTGCAGGATTTGTGTCATAAGTTTATTAATAATTTAATAAATATTATGGCATAAATATAAATTGATTTTTTTTGTAACAAAAATCATTTTAACTCTCTCATTCTCTCTTCTCATCTCACGCCCAAAACTGAAACATGTTACTGGTTTGGAACCAATTTTAGTGTGGACTTTAGGGAAGCAAGAGTGGATTTTCATGGTGAAAATTCAAGTGCTAGCACACTTACAAGTCTTGCGAAGGTGGTAGGGAGGTTCGACCATGAGCCGGGATCCATCCAACGAAGCTAGGAGCTGCGTTTCTTCACTCAAATTTCTGTTTTTGGAGGCAGTGGACTTCATGCAGTAAGCTTACATGGCAGTGCGTTTTTTGGGTTCATTTGTCTTCGATTCGACATAACCGATCAATGTGAGTATTCCGCTACCTCCGTTGGTGTATTCACGCATGTTTTCATGTCTTGATTTGATCTTGGGACCTTAGAAAATCTCAACAAGACTAATCATCAGGACATACATGCAAAAATGCAGTGCCTACAGGAAGACCTCAAACCATTGGGTTCGAAATGGTCCCTTACTTATGCCAGTATAATGGATGGGTTCACACAATGGTATAGCCAAGTCTTAATGCAATTCATACATAAAAGCGAATAAAAATGCAATAACATACCCAAGCAAATAATAATCATAATAACACGATTCTAAAAGCATATTAAATTAATAATTACGAGATGCAATAATAAAAATCATAATAAATAATCAAAAACAAGAAAACCGTCCATAAATACGGTGGGGTTGGTGCTCAGAGCGCCAATTCCCTATTGTATTTCCTTGTAAAGACGTTTTATTATGAATAAAATGAGCAGTTTCTATAATATAATATATCTTCTTATATGGTAAAGACGTAATAGACCTTAGGATGATTAGTCATGATATAGTTACAAAAGCGTCGCAACTGTCATTGAGTTGTATAATGACGTTGTCATTCTCAGACAGTTCCTGGTCAAGGTTTACACTACTTGGTCAGTAAAGTAAACCTATTGAGACTGGTACATGTCGTATACTGGAATATATGATTCCAATGGTTTCTCAATGAATTATGAGTCTTGGAGACTCGTATAGACGTGTAGGTATTTATAGCGGATAAACACTGAACGACTCACCGAAGATTCTTAATGGATGGTACACCAACGTCAATAAGAATCTTCTCGGGTTGAGTAGCATTTGTGATTCTTCGACTTGAGATACCACTGTGGGCACATGAGACATCTTCCATACTTAGATGGCAGTCACGTCACCGATCTATTTAGATCAGACCTCCGCCTGTTCATTGGGTGTGGATAGATCCTCAAGGTGTCCTGTCTGTGTCGAGATAGGATCCGTCAGTTCTGTGTACAGAGCATAGGTAGTCCATTTATAATTAGCAATTAGATAAAAACCATGGGCCCGTGGTATACTTTAGAAATCAGTTCTAAGTGTTCTTTTAGAGATTGCTAATAGAGACGTCGACATGATTGTCCCTATAGAGATTTGACGTTAACATCTATATCTCTGGGATATATCCGGATACCTGTGACGGAGGAATTATACATATGCCATGACCTCGACCTGTATGATTCAGCGAGTTTATCCGTGGTCATCATAATTTACGGGTGGGTAAATTATGGACACGAAATTGGATTTCGTGATGGATATGCCCGAATCTAGAGAGTCTAGTGAAATATACTCGTAGAGCACTAGGCAACTTTTATGAATAATACTGATTATTTATAAGTCGTTTAAAGGTTAAACGAAAATTACATGCGAAGGGACCTAATAGTCATTTCTTAATTTTTGTGTATTTGAATGTAATGATAGATTTTATTAAATACACATTAATTAAATGTCAAATTGTGATATTTGACATATATCATAAATATATATGTATTTGGATATTTAAAGTAAATATTATACATATATTTGAAATATTTGTATTTAAATAATTATTTAATTATTTAATTGTTAAATAATTAAATTAATTAAAAATATAAATATCTTTAGTTTTGATATTTGTTGGAAATGCCTTGAGTTGCTTTTGTTGACTTATTGAAAATCATTAAAGTTGTAATGATTCAAAATACAAGTTGATAAAGTAAAAATTAAATGAAATAAAAATATCTAGATATTTATTTATTTCTCCAAATTTTCGGCCAAGGCTTAAAGTTGGAGTATAAATTGTTTTGTTTTACTTCTTAGGGTTAAGGGTTCATAAGTCACAAAAACAAACACAAAAGAGTTGAGAGAAAAATGTTTGAAGGCAAAGAAGAAAGCTTGGAAAATCTTTATTTTTGTAAGTATTTCTTTAAAGTCTTCAACATAGAAAATATTTCTAACTTGCTTAGCTTCAATATATGTTGCTAGGATGTTGTCTCTACACTTATAGTTTTTGTTTTAATTGGTTGTAAACATGAATGAAAGATGTATGCATGTATGGTTTCCAAGTGAGCTTGAAATGGTTTCATAAGCTCTCTTTTGATTATTTGATAATCACGTTGCCATTCTAGAGTTTCTAACCCACTCATTGATGACCTATAATTGTTCTTGAGTTGTTTCATAATGGTGAGACTTGTTTGGTGTGGTAAAGAATAAATTAAGTGTTGGATTTAAAAGATTTAGTAAGATTTGTCAATTTGAAGAAATTATAAAATTAGGGTTCTTAGCCCTTTCCAAATTTGGGTCTTTTCATATATGTGATGTATTATGGTGTGTATACGATGCAAATTAATTTTTGGGTTGATTGGATTTGATCTTGGCATGTTTTGAACATAAAAGGACTAAATTGTAAAAAATCGAAAATGTAGGGTGTGTTTGTCAATTAGCTAAAAATTGGGGATTTTGTTACAATCTGATTTTGATGAGTTGGATTTGTTGGAAATCATTTTAGAAATGATTTAGAATCATCCAAAATTGTATTTGACAATTTTGGGACTAAAATGATCAATTTGCAAAGTGTTGGGGCAATTCGGTAATTACTAAGAATTTTGGTTTCTTATGTATTTTTTCAGAATTTGATAATTGAGTAATTAAATAAATAAGTTTATTTAATTGATCCAAGAAAAATTTTGAAATCGGAAAATTTTGATTTTCCGCGATTCCGCTGCGTTACCGGATTTTCGCCATAAAACCCCTACAAAATAAATATGGAAAAAATGGGGTTAATCCGCATATATGAATATTTCCCGAGTGGTACGTGGAGTTGTATCCCAAGTACAGACAGCACTACCGTCCATTCGGATTCGGCTACGGAATTTACGTCTGGGTTTCCATCTGATAAACCGCAAGGGATAATAACATGCATAATCATCAATGCAATGTAAACGGATATAAAAACTATAACCATGCATATGCGGATAATCACCAAAATGAATAAATAAAATAAAAGGAAAAATAATGAAATAACGATGAAAAGATAAATAACAAAATAAATGCGAAATAATAAAATAACAATGAAAGTGAATAAATAAATAAAAAATGATAGCATTAAATAGATAAAAAAATAAATAACAAAATGCCGAAGAAATAGAAGAATGTGACCAGAAATTTAGTCGTCTTTGATGTAGGACTTCGTATAACCGGCTGGACGTATTTCACGTCCAGCCAGGCATGCAGCGTCGGGAACAATAAAATAAATATGGTAAAAGGTGCCCTCAGGTCTTACCTTGTAAGTTGCTTTCCGGAAGTACATTAGGTCGTCGTCGGAAGGATTGAAGCTGGTTCGCTGTTTGCTATTTTTGGTTCGTTGTTTCACTCGCTGTTTTTCTATTTTCTGTTTGCTATTTCACTGTTTTCTGCTTGTTATTTCGTTGGTTTGCTGTTTCTCAATATTCTGGTTGCTGTTTTTTGGTTATTTTGGCTGCTGTTTTTTGGTTGTTTTTGCTGCTGTCTTGGTTGCTGTTTCACGGTTTTGGGGCTATTTTTGGCTCACTATTTTCTCAGTTTTGGTCACTGATTTTGGCTCACTGTTTTCTCGGTTTTGGTCACTATTTTTGTTGGCTGTTTTTCGGTAATTTGGCACCGGTTTCTGATTGTTTTATGATTATTTTTTGGCCTATTTTTCGATGATTTTAGGGCTATTTTATTCGGTCTTTTGCTGGTTTCGGTGGTGGTTGTTTGTGTTTTTGGTTTTGGTTTTGGTTTTCTTGGTGGCTGTTTGTGTTTCGGTTGTTGGCCGTTTTGTGTTTTGGTTGTTGGTTGTTTTGTGTTTCGGTTGTTGGCTTGCAATTTTGGTTGTTTGGTGTTTCTTGGTTGTTCGCTGATGCTTGTGTTTTGGTGTTTGTTCGGTGATCCTAGGATGTTGTTCACGCCCGAGAGAAAAAGAAGAGAGAGTACTAGGGTTTTTTTATGATGATCACGTCCAAGCCTCTCTCTTGTGATGATTTGGTCCCTAATTTTTAATGTCTTGAAAGGATCTCCTAATAGGGAAATAAATCACATTGATTTTTTAGATATATTCTCAATTTATTTTGGGAATAAAATCTCACAAATTTGGTGATGGATATCTCAAATCCTTTTAAATTGGTGAGGATGGGATTTCACATCTTGTTAAATTGGAAAGTGTTGTTGAGGGATTTGCACATGTGAATTGCATGGGATTTTGTCTATTTGGGACGATTTGGGCGTGTGCATGGGTTCATGGGCCTTAGGCGTGTGTATGGTGGGTTGCATGGGCTTGGGCGTGTGGATGGATTGCATGGGGTCTTGGGCTGATTGTGTGGGTTGTAGGGTAATGGGCCAGTTGCAGGTGTTTGGGGCTTGTCCGAGGCTAAGGTTTGAAACAACGACTGAGCGAATCTGAGGCTGCCTAGTGAGTCTGAATCCGATGAGGTGCTAATTTTGGAGGTTTTATTTCCTTCCGGAATCCGTTTTTTGTAACTTTTGCAAATTTTCAGGTATTGCCTCCATACGAGGTTCATCTTTGGGCTGATGCAAAAATGCAATGTCTACACTTACGTAAGGTTCATTTCTTTCTCATAAGATTTCTTCATTCCTAAAAAAAAAATTCTTTCAAATAGATCAAATAGTCTTTGAATACTTTGTATCGATAGCAAGCTTTTCGAATCACGAATGATAGTTAGAAAGATAAAAGGATGCAAGAAACTTGTCTCAGTTATGGAAGATTCTAAATGACTTGAAATACCAAAAAGGGCGTAGAGATTCTAGACATCTAAACCCAGACACGTAAACAGATAAACTGAATGACATAACGAAAATTGATGATATCTTTGTTATGAAATCAGATTTAAATTAGGTCTAAGTAATTTAGATATAAAACCTCTTGATGATTCCAGTTAAGGGAACTGTTTTGACTAAGTTTGTTTCACACCTAACTTATTCGAAAAATAGACATTACTAGGTATAAAATACATGAACCAAGACAAGGAAGTTGATACATGTTGGGACATAAGATGCTTGTCCCAGCCTTTATAATTTATATATATATATATATATATATATATAATTGGAAATATTTGTAAAGAAGTCTGGGGATGATATACCATAGGGTAAACCAGTTAGAAAATATGTAGAGAAGTTTTTGGGATTGGTAATAAATCGGGGAAATTGATATAAGATTTCATGGACAAGCGTCTAGTACTAGTAAAAAGGTTATGAATTAGATCAGTGCTAGTATGAATTCATGTAAAGTTGGAAGAATAGATCCATGGGGTATGGGATACTCAAGAGTTAACCAGAGTACTATTTCAAGTAAAAAGACTAAATGGTATAGTTGTAATTCATAGCAGGAAAAGACAATAGAGATATATATATTATAGTCCATAAGAGTGAATTATCACTAATCTTAGCAGCACAGTTTGAAGCTAAGAGATGGAATATGGATATAATAATGAAGGATACATAAGATAATGAGAAAGATGGTATAATGTAGTGATGGTAAAGTTAATGGAGATCTCTCCGGACAGCTGCTAAAAAGTTATGGAATACAGAAAATAAAGGAGAATATCTATCAGAATAGGCCAATCATGAGATAACAGAATAGTCAAACCATAGAAATCTAAGAGAATTTAGATCAGAATTGTAAGATGATAATATTCTGTAAGGAATGAAAAGGTTTGACTTCACTGTGGATCAGGTTAAGTTTAAAGTAATAACCTTATAAATTATGAACCATGGCCTTAATGTGGATAAAAGTTCAAGAAAAAAAAAGGGTAAGGAAGATAAAGAAAGTAATTCCCAAGATATAGGGAAATCGACTTACAAAGAGATTCCATCATATCAGTATAGAAGAGTTAGTAAAATAGTAATACCAAATCAAAAGTGAATGTACTGGGACTTAAGGAAAACATGACCTATTGGAGAAATGGATTTTGAGTATTGTTGGAAGAAGTAATTTGGGTAGTTTCGAACAGAAATACAGTTAGGTAGGAGTCATTATTTGATAAGTTAATAAGGGAATCTTAGATTCATAAGGAACCAATATGTACAGTTATAACTAGTAGTTAAGCGAATCACCAAAAGTGGTCTTGATGTGAACTGCTGGTGTCAATCATCTGTCATCTAAAGTTTATGAGCTATCAATAATTGGAAAAATACAAATGTTCAGTAGACGAGTTAGTTATTCGCCTCAAAGGGCAACCATTAGAAAGAGACTTGAGATAGATCACGCAAAAATATATCTCCTTTAGAGATTTCTAGTACTGAAAAGAAGATTGTACAGGCCATCACCCCTTTACTTTACATCTTATCACTGCAAACCTGTTACCCTTTCAAATCAAGCACGAATATTGTGGAAGTGTTTTTATGAAGAAAATATTGATACCTTTCTCTATTAAGAGGAGCTTGAATTCTTAGTGAATGAATCAAGAAATTTTTTCCATGACATCTTCCTCTGTTAATCCTAGCGCTTGCCCAAAGGATGCCAGAGCTAAAGTAGTATATCAAAAACTTTTTAAATGGCCAGTCATAGATCGAGCAGTCATAGATTCCAAATATGTTCAAGATATTTGGAGAGATATTTACAATTGCTTATATACAACTCCATATGCCTTGTTGCCTAGAGAAATTGAGGTGGTGGTATATCCTTTGAACCATCTGGAATGGAAAAACAGATGGATTGATACAATACAAAAACAATTCTGCAGTTGTCCACTGTGGATATCACAGATACCATTCCACAATTTTTATAAACAGTCACGAATTCTTTGATCATTGTCAATGGAGTCCGGGCACTTTGTTTGAACTTGGGTTCTTGAATGGATTTATTCTTGGGCCATGTCCAATTCATCATAATAGTCATGGTATCTTAGAAGCCAGCCTTTATGAACTTTCCCTATTCGTTAGTAATATTTTGCATCGATGGTATAAGTGCCACATAAGTATTACTCTCTGGATTGAAACCATTACCCGAGAATGGATGAATGACTATTCATATGTTTTCCACCCCATCCATCTGATTAGAATCATACCATCACACCAGCTCACGGATTAGAGACTTATCAATAGGCCATCGAGACCAAAACTTAGAGCCTATTATGGATATGAGGATTTTCCAGAAGAGATTACCTTCCGTTATGTTGGACATTTATGACCCATAGTGTCACTATTTGTACAGATCATGGTGTTTTTGTACAAATTAACTATGTGACAAAGGAGATTGCTCTCTTATCATTTGTGATTAGATCACCAAGATGTATAAATGATAGGAGGTTCATATGATTAGTTTCTGGATTGAGAATGATATGAGAAAGTATCAGTCCACGAAGGATAAATCATTAAATATCCCTAGTCAGAGTATTATCGAGATTGGACATCGATAAATGCGTAAAAGACTAGTATTCCACTTGTGCGCGTTGTGAGGGCATAACGACATAGTTCTCATATATTTGGGTATAGGATACTCATGCAAGTGTAATAGGAGGTTGTGTTTTACCGATGGTATGGGAAACAGCTTCGCTCTGGATAGACCCCCTCGGAATTCCATTGGTAGTATGACTATGTGTCTATGGAAGTCCGAAATCAGGGTAGGTGTATTTGGTCTTAACCTGAGACTTGCACGCTAATACTTGCGACAATCAATATACTTTGGTTTTGGTCGTCCAAGGCTTTAATCGGTTTCTTTGTACGCCTCTTCTGGGTATATCGAGAATCGTAGAGTGTTGAGTGTGATGTCAAGACGGAAGTATCACTCCAGTCATATGGAGATGATGGTCACGTAGGATACGGGACTGGTTCTCTTAAATGTTGCAGCTATCGGGATATTATGACTAGGTCATGTATATCCGATTATAGAGACTAGTTACCAGACATCCAACATGTGCTTCGTACGGGGCAGACACAATTTCAGCCCCAGGCCTAACATGTAATCATCCGATGCTGGATCGATATACGCAATACTACATATACTACGCCTGATATAGATCCTTATATTCTTGTAAGGATATTTCTGGAGAATTGGGTAAGCATGGCGCTTTGCTAGAAGCCAACCTTGTCTTGTAAATCGGTATAGACGTAGTACTAGGTACTTACGTTTTCGGATAGTCCGACGACCGAATTTACTGCCAAAATATCCGGGGATCTCGTGGGTCGCTTCCGGAAGATTCACCGATGATGTATGACTCGCACTTTTATTAATTTGGGATTAATTAGATGATAGAGAAAATTAATCTGGGATTAATTGCGGAGATATTTTATCTGGGATAAAATATCAATTAAAGAGAGATAACGATTAATTTGGAATTAATCGATAAAATAATATATTTGATATATTATAAGAAATTGGATTTCGACGCGGAATTAAAATTAGATTTTAATTCGGGCGAACGAGTTAATTTAGAATTAATTCGTTAGCGAAGTGAATAGTGATTTCGCTAGGCAAAATCATTTAATTACGTCGCAACGGAAAATTCGTTAATTTGGAATTAACGAATTCGAGCCCGGGATTGTTTGCGAGAGCATTCGCATTTCGAATTCGAGTGCGGCACACAAGTCAAATCTAGCGTCAAATCGCTAGTCGCATCTAGTGTCACATCATTCGTCAATCAAATGATAGATGTCTTTCACTTTGAGTGATTGACGCCAGTCACTATTCATTGATTGATGGAAATTGATATGAGTAGTTGGCAAGCATTTATGGCTTGATTTTTTGAAAATCAAAAGTTGTATATGTTTAATTGTTTTTAGAAAACAATTATCAATTACACATTTTCATCTCTCTCTCTTATTGGCTCACGAAATTGGAGCCAAATTTCTTCATCTCTCTCTCTCGACATTTAGGCCATTTTCTTCACTAGTTTTATGGGCAAAACCGTGAGCAAGGGAAGCAAAAGTGTGGTTATTTTGTGGCAAAATCGTCAAGAGCTAGCACTCCGAGAGACATGCGAAGGTGATAGGGAAGTCCACCCATGAGCTTGGAATCATTTGACGAAGCTTGGAGCTTGACGAAGATGATCCAAAACCGAAAATGGAGGACACCATTGCAGTGAACTGCTGTGACCATGACAGTGAGCAGAAAAGAATTTTTGTTCGTTGCCGCGTCGCTCAACCGATCGATGTGAGTATTCCGTAACTCCGTGATGTATTCGTATGTTTATTTTATGCTTGTTAATCGATCCTCGGTGCCGTAGAAACTCCAACAATGGTATCAGAGCGATTGAAAAGCATGAAATTTGATTAGGGCTTAAAATTTGGGTAAAATGTGTTTGAGCATGTTTTAATTAAATTGAATGTTTGAGTATGCTTAAAACATGTTTTATTGAGTATTGATTAGATCAATTTGAAGAAATTGTTTTTGGAACAGTTTTCCCCAATTTTTCATGGCTTGGCCGAATGGTTGATGAACCATAATGTCTTGGTATTTTGTTTTTGATTCATTGGATGACTTCAAAAACAATTGGGAATATTGATTTAGGATTTGATTGGATTGAATTCGAAATTTATTTGAAAATCCCTACTAAAGCCGAGAGTTAGAGAAGCCCTAATGTCTTGGTGATTTTTTGATTTTAATCATTGGATGAGTTGTAATCAATTGGAAATGATGATTTAATGTTTAATTGGATTCAATTGGACTGGATTTAAAATTGGATATAAAAATCCTCAGTTTGCCGAGACTTGACTAGCATGTTTGGGTTTGATTTTTGATCAAAATGTGTTGGACACTAATTGATGTAATTGAGCATGATTAATTAGGCTAATTGATGTTTTAGAAATATTGATTTGGGTGATTGATTGTGTTATACACTTTAGGTAATTAAATTGTGAAATTGGATTTTGTAATTTAATTGTATTGGGCTAATTTTATAAATTGGGCTTGAAATGTTGTAAATGGGCTTATTGGGCTTGGTTGTACTAAGTTATGTTTAGGCTAAATTGGTTGGATCCAATTGGGCCCAAAACCGCCTCCATAAAGCCCAAATGCAACTAATGGACCTTTAAAGTTTAATTGGGCCTAATGGGCCTAAATTGATTTCTAGGCTTATGAGGTTACTCCTTGATTGGACTTTGGTTATTGGGTTTGACCCGAGTTGACCAAAAGTCCACGCCTAAAGAAATTAATTGAAAGCCCATTGGACTTTAATTAAATAGATGTTGGATGTTAATCGGGCTTTGAGACCCGTAATGATTAAATTTGGAATTTAAGTCGTAAAGGTTTATTAATAAAGTGTAATATTTAATTTGGAATTAAATAGCGAATTAGTATTAAATACAAATTGAATTGGATTTAATTTTGTAGTTTAATTTAATTCGAGAATTCGTACTTTAAGTACTTATTCGCAAAACGAGTTTGACTCGAGCAAAATCAAATCGTTGTTTGAACATTGGATGGTCACTAATTATCAGATTAATTAATTTGATTAGATTGATTGATAACATGCTTGTGTGAATACATGGTTGCAATGCATGAATAATGTATATCGGATGGATATTAGATGGGTGGGGAATTTTAGAAATTGTTGTAATAAATTTAGAATTTATTAATTGGACCTGCGAGTCCAGCCTTATTACCTCCTTACTCTTTGTATTTCTCTTCTCACATATTCCCCTCAATGTAAATGAGGTTTCTTAGAAGTGTAGTGTAACGGGTAGAAGTAATACATGTGCTAGCGGGAGAGAGAAAGTGAGAGATTTGATCTAGGATCAATGTGTAAAGTATCCTCCGCATATCATTATTATTTTATTATACGCGCTTTATTATGTATTTAGAATGCATGTTTAAGGGTGTATGATGATGAGACCTTCACAAAGATAATAAATTGGTTGCCAATTTGCACGCAAAAACCCTCATAAAATATTAAGCGTTTTTCCTTCCATTGAGTGATTCTTACTCAAGATCTAAGACTGGCATTGGTTTGTTGGCCAAAGTCAAGACCTTTAACTGTCGAGGATGTGTTTGAATCACGAAGGCTTTGTTTCATATTGGTGTCTTGTCTAAGTTGTGGATTGTTGGCCAAAGTCAAGACCACTTCTTGCCATCGACATTAATTACGAAGCTTTCCATGGTCAATGGGTCACGCTTAACTGGGATCACTAAGTTTGTTGTGCCAAAGCCAAGGCTTAGTTGATTCAGCGGAAAAAGGTTAGGTAATATATTGGATATATTGGCATATATAAGATATATGTTTCGGACTTGGATGTCCCCCTACTAGATCTAGGAATTGGATTGGATCCAATTGATCTTAGAGATCTACCTAGTTAATTATCATACAATTTGTTGGCCAAAGTCAATATTGTGTGATATTTAACGGGATCCTAGCCCGGTAGGAAACACGATTTCCCGAGTACTCGACAGAGGGTTAGAGGCTCGCCGAAAAATAGTGGGAGGCAAGAATTGAATTTGCAATATTCGTTTAATTACTTGCCATACGCGCTCAAATCAAATATCATTCGTCATATATATTAAATGTTAGTTGGACTAATATTTAAATCGTTGTTGTAAATTAACAGTTGGACTGTATTCAATCTATTAAATTAATTGAATATATAGTTGGACTATAATAATCATTATAATGAATAGTACCTGAATCGTTGATTAAATAGTTGGACTATTAGAATCAAGATAAAATTGAAAGATTGACATTTAAAATATAATCCTAGCGAAAATGTATTTAAATGGTTTAATTTTCAATCTGGGAATAAATTTCAGGATAGTCCTGAAAACTAATAAGTTACTTTATTTGATAAAATAATATATTAGGCCTAAGCCCGGAGTTAAGCAAATAGTATATCATAATCTTTGAAGATTTATGTGATGATAACTTTAGTGCTTAATCCATTAAGCTTGTCGCAGTAGACTCCTTAATTTCTTTGTCAGAACTAAGGTTAGATCCTTAAAGTATGATAATTAAATTGAAGGATCTTCATAAATCTATACTTAGATTTTTAGAAGTACTAAAATTGCAATAATAACTCTTGGAGAGTTAATGACTATTCTCAAGGAGATAAAGTCAAAGTTTGCAATAAGACAAGTAGCGCTAGTCGCACCTTACTTCGATAATCTAGAAACCCGAGGCTAGGCCAAAGGCTTCTGGAATGTGGAAAAGGGCAAAGGCAAAATCATTATAACCTTCTGGGAAGATAAATGACATATCCCAAAATGTCTGCTTAAATTGTGGCAAACGGGATCGCGGAAGCGTGACTCCCGTTTGAACAAAGCAGACATGATGGAATTAAAGACGGTGCAAGGCTCCGGCTTTAAATATGTTTGTCATAAATATATTCGCTACTAGTATTAAAATTGGATTTTAAATACTTAGTGTGATACATAAATATGTATTGATGTTCAGAATCTACTTTGAGCAGGATACTGACTTCAATTGAGATTTATCTGCGAATCGGAAACGGGACGAAAGTCGCTGTTTTAATCGTAGAAACCTGATTTTAGGAACTACCCTCTGGGTGTGTACCTAAATTTGGAAACTGTTATAATGTAAATAGTTTGACTAGATACATTATCTCTATATCAGTATTTAATCCGTTGCGAATTTACCTTTATATTCTAGAACACTAAAGTGTTTTATTTTATAAAGATGATATTGAGATAAACACATTTGATGTGAAATAACAGCATTTATATTTTGAATATAAATAAATCTCAAATGTAAAACATGACAAACAATAGCTCAAACTGATTTGATCAGATGAAACTTAATTGTGGCATTGTTGTCTGGGACACAATCAAACAAGACTCGTATATCCACACTTTTGAAGAGTGAATACTAGGACAAATTTGATTCCATTCAAATAAAGTCTACGAATCTAGTTTATTGGGCAAAGTGCCAAAAACACTATTTACTTGGTAAAAGTGCAAATGCCACCGATCTGTTAGCCCTAGTTCATAGTGAAGAAAGTGGGCCCATGTCTAGCTAGCCTAGAGGTGGATATGAATATTTCGTGACCTTTACGGATATGGCATCCCGTTATGGTTATGTGTCTCTTTCGAAACACAAATCGGAAACTTTTAAAGTTTTCGACACGAAGTAGACAAACAGATCGACTAAAGTGTTAAACCATCGTGGTTAGACCGTAATGGAAAATACTTAAGCAATAAGTTTCTAAAACACTTGAAAGAGTATAATATTCTTTTAATGAGCACTCCTCCCGAACACGTCATTTTGACGGTGTGTCCGAACTGAGATAAACTGAATTATGTTAGACATGATAAGGCTAATCATGAGTCGCTCTTAGCTACCATTTCCTTCAACGGATACACTTTAACAGTGCAAGAACTTATTTAGAATAAGATTCCATAAAAATCTGTTTGACAGATTCATATTAGATATGAACAGGAAAGAAACTAGGTTTCACATTCTGTAAATTTGGGAGTGCTAGGCATATGTTTGGATGATACCAAACTAGAATCCAAGTCGGATAAGTGCCAATTGTAGGTTATCCAAGGGAAACCATAAGTATAGTACTTATACAACTCACAAGAGAATAATTTTAATTGTTGCTCGCCATGCGGTATTCCTAAGAGGAATATCGATATGCAGTGGTAAGTGGGAGGATAGTAAAACTCGATGAAAATCGTAGTAATACTATTCCTGGCACCTATTCCTTAATGGAAGATAAATAGTTCATCAATGATGAAACTATACCAGTAATCTTCGAATACACAAGAACCGCGTAAGTCGAAGAGAGTCAGAAAACAACATGGGGTATGGGTTTCTGATCTCACCTCGTAAAGATGTCAATCTTTTGAGGTATACCAACTAACTACGTATGAGGAAGTGATACAAGATATCGACTCCCTATTATGACAAAGTGTCATGAGTCCGAAATGGATTCCATGTATACCAACTATGTTTAGACACTAGTTGATGTACCGTAAGGCGTTGTTCCTATTGGTACTATAAGTCTTCAAGGAAGACATACATGGACGGCAACATACCAACGTACTAAGCTAGGCTTGTAGCAAAAAGGTATCGTTATCAACATTGTATTTATTACGACGAAACCTTTTACATGTTGCCATTGTAAATCCATTTGGATAATGCTTGCTAATGCTGCATGTTTCATTTATGAAATATGTCAGCTGAACGGGAAAATCGCTTTCCTTAAAAGGAAATCTTTTGGAGGATTTTACAACATCCTGACGGTTTTGTCGTACCAAAACTAGCAAACAAGGTTTGCAGGTTATTCGATCCATGTTTAGATTGAAGCAAGCATTGGGTTCTTGGAATTATCGTTTTGATGTAATCATAAAAGTTTATGATTTAATTCAAAACGAAAATGATTCTTGTGTATATAAGGAGGTTAGTGGGAGTGCACTGACAGTGGCTGTCCTATACATAATGAATATATGTCATTTCTTGAAATGATATTCCCATAAGATATCGGTCGGTGAAAGCTTGGCTTTCGAGAGAACTCTTCAAGAATTCGTACATTGAAAAATGTACGTGACCTGGTGTCTCATACGCTTTGAGCATAGGATTCACAAACAGGCCAATCCAAGTGATAGTCACTGGATTGATGTTAAGAACATCCTTTAGTATCTTAGAGAACTAAGGATGCTGTCTTATACTATGGAGATGGAGAACTTGAAGTGACTGGGATCACTGTAGCAAGTTTCCTAACCGATAAATGACTATAAGTCGCAAACGGTACTATACAATTTGAATAATGGAACAGTGAGCTGGAAATCTTCCAAGCAAGATACTGTTACCGAATAAACAACAAATGCGGGTTATTGCTGAAGCTGAGGCAGCAATAGAAGCCATTTGGGTCGATAATAATCTAATTAGATTAGATATAGTTCTTTTAGCAGCTGAGCTAGGCTTCAGCGCATGCTAAAGAATTAACGGTCTCATCAACGATCCAGATACATACTTCGATATTCATCTGATTCGTTCGGATCATACATCGTGGCGATGTGATGATCGAATAAATCGCATCAGATGATAATCATGCAAATCCGCTGACGAAAGCCTTTCCTCAGCAGATTGAGCCAACCGTACATAGTTCGGGTGTTAGACACTCGAGTGACTGGCTATAGGCCAAGTGGAGATTGTTGGACAATTATGACCCATAGCGTCACTATTTTACAGATCATGGTGTTGTTGTACAAATTAACTATGTGACAAAGGAGATTGCTCTCTTATCATTTGTGATTAGATCACCAAGATGTATAAATGATAGGAGGTCCATATGATTAGTTCCTGGATTGAGAATGATATGAGACAGTATCAGTCCACGAAGGATAAATCATTAAATATCCCTAGTCAGAGTATTATCGAGATTGGACATCGATAATGCGTAAAAGACTAGTATTCCACTTGTGCGCGTTGTGAGGGCATAACGGCATAGTTCTCATATATTTGGGTATAGGATACTCATGCAAGTGTAATAGGAGGTTGTGTTTTACCGATGGTACGGGAAACAGCTTCGCTCTGGATAGACCCCCTCGGAATTCCATTGGTAGTATGACTATGTGTCTATGGAAGTCCGAAATCAGGGTAGGTGTATTTGGTCTTAACCTGAGACTTGCACCGCTAATACTTGCGACAATCAATATACTTTGGTTTTGGTCGTCCAGGGCTTTAATACGGTTTCTGTGTACGCCTCTTCTGGGTATATCGAGAATCGTAGTGTGTTGGGTGTGATGTCAAGATGGAAGTATCACTCCAGTCATATGGAGATGATGGTCACGTAGGATACGGGACTGTTCTCTTAAATGCTGCAGCTATCGGGATATTATGACTAGGTCATGTATATCCGATTATAGAGACTAGTACCAGACATCCACATGTGCTTCGTACGGGGCAGACACAATTCCAGCCCCAGGCCTAGCACGTGATCATCCGATGCTGGATCGATATACGCAATACTACGTATACTACGCCTGATATAGATCCTTATATTCCTGTAAGGATATTTCTGGAGAATTGGGTAGGCATGGCGCTTTGCTAGAAGCCAACCTTGTCTTGTAAATCGGTATAAACGTAATACTAGGTACTTACGTGTTCGGATAGTCCGACGATCGAATTTACTGCCAACATATCCGGGGATCTCATGGGTCGCTTCCCACCTTCACACCGAAGATTCACCGTGACTTAAGCTCCACTTTTATTAATCTGGGATTATTGGGAGATATTTTATCTGGGATAAAATATCATTAAAGAGAGATAACGATTAATTTGGAATTAATCGATAAAATAATATATTTGATATATTATAAGAAATTGGATTTCGACGCGGAATTAAAATTAGATTTTAATTCGGGCGAACGAGTTAATTTAGAATTAATTCGTTAGCGAAGTGAATAGTGATTTCGCTAGGCAAAATCATTTAATTACGTCGAAACGGAAAATTTGTTAATTTGGAATTAACGAATTCGAGCCCGGGATTGTTTGCGAGCGCATTCGCATTTCGAATTCGAGTGCGGCACGCAAGTCAAATCAAGCGTCAAATCGCTAGTCGCATCTAGCGTCACATCATTCGTCAATCAATGATAATGTCTTTCACTTTGAGTGATTGACGCCAGTCACAATTCATTGATTAATGGAAATTGATGTGAGTAGTTGGCAAGCATTTATGGCTTTATTTTTTTAAAATCAAAAGTTGTATATGTTTAAATGTTTTTAGAAACAATTATAAATTACAGATTTTCATCTCTCTCTCTCCTTGGCTCACGAAATCGGAGCCAAATTTCTTTATCTCTCTCTCTCGACATTTAGGCCATTTTCTTCACTGGTTTTCTGGGCAAAACTATGAGCAAGGGAAGCAAAAGTGTGGTGATTTTATGGCAAAATCGTCAAGAGCTAGCACTCCGAGAGACATGCAAAGGTGATAGGGAAGTCCACCCATGAGCTTGGAGCTTGATGAAGATGATCCAAAACCGAAAATGGAGGACACCATTGCAGTGAACTGCCGTGACCATGACAGTGAGCAGAAAAGAATTTTTGTTCGTTGTCGCGTCGCTCAACCGATCGATGTGAGTATTCCGCAACTCCATGATGTATTCGCATGTTTATTTTATGCTTGTTAATCGAACCTCGGGGCCATAGAAACTCCAACACGTTAAACTTGTGATCTTAGAGCTCTCTCTGCAGACTCTGTTCGCCAAAGTTTAGAGAGTAATATTACTGAAAGAGACTGGCAACTCTTCCCTACTATTGAAGAGTCATCAGGAGTATTATCCTAGGCTATAACAAAATCAAGTTTCCTGATAGTCTCAATCCCAAATCCTCATCGGTGACATTCCTATGTCCATAGAGCCCAAAACAATGGGAAGATCATCAGTATGAAATGATCATGTTCTTGCCTTACAGCCAAATTGCTATTCCATTATGTACCTTCACTGTTATAATTTGTTTGTTTTGCAGATGTTATTGTCTATACACATTTTTATTTAAAGTCTGAATTAACATAGTTGCTATTATTCTTGGATTGAGGACATATCCTCTGTGATGTGACTTGTGAGGTGACATGTGGGCCCGCAACACATCCCGAGCTCGGGTTCGCTAATTCTGAATTAACGAATTTTCCATTGCGACATAATAAAATCAAATTTAATAAATAATTATGCCTAGCAAAATTACTATTCACGTCGCTAGCGAATTAATTCTAAATTAACTCGTTCCCCGAATTAAAATCTAATTTAAATTCCGCGTCGAAATCTAATTTCGTTTAATATATCGAATATATTATTTTATCGATTAATTCCGAATTAATCGTTCTCTCTCTATAAATAATATTTTATCCCAGATAAAATTTCTCTCCGCAATTAATCCTAGATTAATTTCTCTCTTCTAATTAATCTCCCAGATTAATATGTTCGAGTCATACGTCATCGGTGAATCTTCGGGAAGCGACCCATGAGATCCCTGGATATGTTGGCAGTAAATCCGGTCGTCGGACTATCCGAATACGTATGTACCTCGTACTACGTTTTTACCGATTTACGAGACATGGTTGGCTTCTAGCAAAGCACCGTGCCTACCCAATTCTCCAGAAATATTCTTAATGGAATATTTAATCTTTGCCAGGCGTAGTATACGTAGTATTGCGTATTACGATCCAGTATCGGATGTCACATGCTAGGCCTGGGGCTGGAATTGTGTTTGCCCCGTCCGAAGCACATATCGGATCTCTGGTAACTAGTCTCTTTAATCGGATAAACATGACCTAGTCATATTATCCCGATGACTGCAGTACTAAAGAGTACTAGTTTCATATCCTGCGTGATCATCATCTCCATATGACTGAAGTGATACTTCCATCTTGACATCACACCCAATACACTACGATTCTCAATATATCCATAAGAGGCGTACACAGAACCTGTTAAAGTCCCGGACGACCAAAACCAAAGTATATTGATTGTCGCAAGTATTAGCTATGCAAGTCTCAGGTTAAGACCAAATACACCTACCCTGATTCGGACTTGCATAGACACATTGTCATACTACCAATGAAATTCCGAGGGGTCTATCCAGAGCAAAGCTGTTTCCATACCATCGGTAAACACAACCTCCTATTACACTTGCATGAGTATCCAATACCCAAATATATGAGAATTATGTCGTTATGCTCCCATAACACGCACAAGTGCAATACTAGTCTATTCCGCATTATCGATGTCCAATCTCGATAATACTACGACTAGGGATATATTAATGATTAAACCTTAGTGGATTAATACTGTCTCATATCTTATTAATCCGGAACTAATCATATGAACTTTTATCATTTATGTATCTTGGTAATTTAATTACAAATGATAAAAGAGCAATTTCCTTTGTCACATAGTTAATTTGTACAACAATACAATGTTCTGTACAAATAGTGATGCTATGGGTCATAATTGTCCAACAGTTTTCCCCTTCAATCAATAAAGAAGTTTTAAAAAAAAATTACAGGATCTTGAGCATAGTATGGGTAAATGAGACATGACTTAGAGGTAACCGTCTAGAAAGTCTTAAAACAACATTACTGTATAATTGATTACTTACGTAGATAATCGAGTTAGAGAATGTCGAAAGAATTAGAGGTTTAGAAATGAAGTTCCTTGATGTTTGGAAGTGAATGAGGTATGATGGTAAATATATATATATATATATATATAGATATATATATATATATATATATATATATATTACTCAGCAGAATTTTACAGGATGAAAACGAGAAATTATCTACCATAAACTTTAAAACTTAGATGAAGCATGTGCCAACATGGCAAAGGTTATCTTATTAAGGGATGATAAGATAAAAGGAGGACTACGTGTGTATAGTAGCTAAGTGATTAACGAACAACGATAAGGATTTGAGCTATTAAGTTTATATTCCTCTATGGTTTGATACCAGTTTATGGGAGATTGTCACAAAATAGTACGGTATATATGGTAAAGCAGAGTTGGCTATGTGAAATCCTAGTTATTGGAATGTTTTGGAATCTTTGAAATTGGATATTGTGATTTAATGGTATTGAAATGAATTGATTGTATTTGAATAGATAATAACATGTTTTAATATTATAAGTTGCTGGAGTGATAATTGGGAGTTAAATTCTTGTGTTTTAATGTTGAAGTATTGAGGAATGCTTTTGAGAAGATGGTAATGTTGATATTGATGTTATATGTTGGTTTATACAGTGAAAAGTTTGTTAGGATTCTATAGCCTAGAGGATAATAGGTGAATTCAGTCACTTTTGGGAAGATATTTAATATCCACAATTTAAAGGCAAAATTTCAGAATTTCAATTCTTATTAGAGATTCAAGGACGAATCTCATTTAAGGGGGGAGAAAAATATAACACCCCGGTAACCCGATGAATACAAAGTTAGGAATGGAATAATACCTATTATCTGATCATATGAAAGTGTGTACTAGGCTCATGAAATTACTTTAAGCTTATTCGACAAATTCCTTGTAGTACTATTAAGAAATTCATTTTAAGGTTCAATACGGATAGACTTTAGTATTCAGACTATAACTTTCCATACGATATCTGATTTTTATTAATTTTATATCGTTGAAAAAATAAGACTAAGATCTACAACTTTCATATTGATCATTTCTTGAAATTCGAAGTTAAAACAGACCGAAAATGCAAATCAGATTCGGATGACTGTGTCTTATGACTGATTTGGGAAATTCTTAAAGTTTTTAACATTTTCTTCATTTACTCAATTTTACCATCTCCCCCTAGTATATAAAGGGAACATTACTCTTTCACCCTTCATATTTTTGAGATGAAGAGACGTGAGAGAGAAGGGGAAATCCAGAATTTTCTTCATTTCTTCAACCAAAATCTTATAATCCAAGCTTCAATCATCACATGCAAGCTTGGAAAAGAGAAAAGGGAGCTTAGAAGGTTATGCTAGTGAAGAAAAAAATGTAATCAAGGTGAGATGAGCTTGACTCAAATCCTTGATATAATTAGTTTTGATGATTTGATGATTGTGGTGTGTTGATTGGGTATGTTTGATGTTGTTTTTCATAATTGTTGTGGTTGGAAATTAGTAATTTGAAAAACCCTCAAATTGTGAAATCCCTAAGTATGAATTTGAGTTGGGGTTTATAAATGATTATGATTTGGTTTTAAGATAGCGACTAATAGTGGAAGTGATGATATGTAATGTATTTGTTATGGTTGTAGCTTATGTGATGTTGAGGAAACGGTGTATGAAATGAGATTGCAATTTCTGTCCTGGAAATGGCGACGCGTCGCGACACGTGCTGAAGGGGAAATGGATTCTGGATTTTTACTGGGCTGGGCGCGTCGCGACCCCAGATGAGTAGCGTCGCGACGCGAGGTACATTTCCAGGAAATATTTTCAATCATTCCAGTTTTATCCTAAAATGTTTGGCGGCACTCTAAGGGCTTTGTATAGATGAGTAGACACATGATAAATTATATCATAAGCATAACATCAACCATTGATTGTATATACATTTATTGCAAGGATAAATAATGATCTCTTTGGCTTTAGATCATCAACCAGACACTTAGAGATTTCCTACATCGCATACAGTACCTTAATTTCCGTAGCATTGTGAGTGGATATTTTTCTCTTATCTATGATTAATTATTTTAAAGTTTTTAATTATGATTTATGATATGATTTTTGCAAATCACTGATTTATTGGTTTTATTTAAAATGATGATTTCATGTGAATAAGATATATGATTTAAGCTTTTGATAAAACTTGGTTTCAGATAAATGCTTTGATGATGAAAGTGATTTCAAAGATATGGATTTATGATTTTGGAGGCATGGGGAAAAAAACCCACCTCAGATGTAACTTGATACAGATATGGAATTGACAGATATGGAATTGACGAATATGGTATTGATGGGTCTCGGTATTGATACCGGATATAGATGTGTGCACACGGGATACAGGACTAGAGATGACAGATGCCTCTAGATCATGAGTATTGGGCTATGGGGACTGTGAGTACAACGCCCCTAGACTCGGATTTTTCAGAGACAGGTTGGTGGCACTGATAGCACCACTGTTTTCTGGCTTAGTGGCTTGGGGGACTGTATGTACAACGCCCTGATACCACATGATTATTGTACAGATTGATAGTTGATTTTACATATGATTTTATGAATGATTTTCACAAAGGTTTTTCGGACAGGAAATCCAGATTTTTTATTTTTAATTTCAGAGATGGACTTTTGGTCTCAAGAGAACTCACGACTTAGATAATTCTAGAAAATATTTTATGAGCAAGAAAAACTGATTCTTGAGATGATTTTGGTTTTGGAACCATGGATTTTATAAAGTATATCAGTTTCGTTTTTTTTAAACAGTCCACTCACTAGGTTGTTCAAACGACCTAACCCCCCCTCACTCTCAGTATTTTATTTTGCAGGTAAGTCTGAATGATGAGTTCGAGAGGATGGATACTGATGGCAATCACTTGGGTGTTGAGTCCACCAGGTTGTGTCCAGAAGGCAGCATAGTCTGAGTCGAGTAAAATTTACATGATATACATTGCACAGTATCAGTCTTTGAGCGTGTCAAACATTAGATTTGTAGTGTAATGTATTTTTGGGTTCATTGTATGGAAACTTGAGATGTATTTCTATGAGTATTGAATTGGGCATTAGACCCTTTTGCATGAACTTTTGTTTGGGATGACTATGACAGTTTTGACCAGTTAGATTGGTTGAGGCTCAGGGGGATAGTACGGCCTATTCCCTGCCGGTAACATATTCCGGATTGGGATGTTACATTAATGAAACTATAAGTATAAAATAGTTATCAAATGTACACTTTTGAGTGTCTATTAACAACAGGACTCAACGAAGCCTAATTCTTTCTTCTCATAAGGATGCATACCAATCCTCAACATGTGTTCTAATTTTTTAGTCTCATAAGAAAATATAGACAAATGTGTTCTAGCATTTTTAATTTCAGCTTCGAAGAATTTGACTTTATCAACTAATCTTTTATTCCTCTCCTCAAGATCATCAATAACTAAAAGGCTTTACTCAAGCTTGGTTTGAACTTCATATAGTCTAGCTCAATTTCCTTCAGCCTCTTACTGACCTCAATATTTATCTTCTTGAAAGCTAGACTCTCATTAAATAGTTCAGTATATACTACCTGATGACCATCCTCATCTACAGAGTCACAGTGAGAGTTCTTTACAATATTCATATCATTAACATTATCATCTCTTTCTCACCTACTACACAAGTAGTAAAAATAATGAAATTACTTTTCTCCTTAAGAGACTCATCAGAAGTATAGCCACCTTCTGAATCACTAATTGAGGCTGCCATAACTTTCTTACCTTTAGACTTTATGTATGTGGGCATGCAGACCTAATATGCCCATACCCTTCACATTCATGGCATTGGATAGCATGAGCTTTGCTACCCTTGTCCTCTCTAAACTCTCTCATACTACGATTACTCTCTCTAGGTTTGTCCTTCATATCCCTATCAGAGCCACGACCATTCTTCTTCAACTTAAGAAATTTCTTGAACTTCTTCACAAACATGGCCATGTCAGCATCTATGAGAGTATTATCATTATTCGATGAATCATGGGTAACTTCCTTTGCGGTTTTCATCGCTATATTCTTGGTTTTCTATGTTCAGGAAGTTGTCTATCATAAACCTGAAGTTTCCCTACGAGGTCCTCTAATTTAATGTGATTTAAGTCATTATTTTCCTCGATGGATGTGATCTTCGGTAAAAATCTTTCAGGTAGGAATCTAAGAATTTTCCTAACTATCCTATTTGTAGGAATAATCTCGTCTAGGTTAAAACTGGAGTTAACAATATCGTTAATCTCAATATAAAATTCAACAAAAGACTCATCATTTTTCATCCTAGCAACTTCAAACCTAGTAACAAGCTCTTGAAGTCTATAATTTTTAATTGACAATGTGCCATCATGCAAAGTCTGAAAGATATCTCATACATCCTTGGCTATATCACACATTGATATTCTCATAAACTCAGCGAAGCAAACAACAGCATGAATGACATTAATAGTCTTACTGTTCCTACTGCTCACTCCAACTCCTCTCTAGTCCAAGTCAGTTTATCTTTACGGAAAGAGACCTGACAAACTCACAAATTGATTCTTTACTCCCAAGTATAAGAGTACCGATGTAATAAATAACCCGCTAAGTTAGGGGTCGATCAATATGGAATAGATTTAGTAAAATAAAATAATAAATCGAGTGAAAAATAAAAGAGCTGAATTGATTGAAGTGATGGTAGATTATTAAATTGGAATGCAACAATAATTAAAATTGGGTTTAAGGATCCACTCTTAATATTTCTAATATAAGGAATCTTATTTTTGATATATAAATTATCATTTTTACATAGTTAATTTATTTCAGGATTAATTATTCCAAAATATATAAAACCATCCATAAAGGCGGTGATAACATTATAACAAGTCCAGTTAGGTACTCAATTATGCCAAATATATAAACCAGCCATGAGGGTGGTAATAAAGTTTTTCAATAATTAATCCAGATTTAAATTACTCTCTCATATAATATTATGTAAAGTATTAACTGTTAGGGTTGGTGCTCGAAGTGCCAATCCGGATCGTATTTATGTCTGATTTATAAATACGAACAATTCATTTTTCCATAATATTACTTATTTAATGGTAGCACATATTGTCTTTTATATATATATTTGATCTAATTATGATTAGATATATAATTATAATTAGATTGAAACTAAATTTGTTTTAGTGATACGTGTATATTAGACAAATACCCTAGGATTTACAATGTAGTGCGCAGTTACAACGTAGTTTATAATTGACATTGGGAAGCGTCACTATAAGTTGTATATCCTTAAATAAAGTTCAAGGTCAAGATTTACTAACAAAGGTCGGTTAGTAAAATCCGCTGAGACCAGTACATGTCTTATATCGTGACTTGGTCTGATGGTTTATCCTAATAAACCATGAGTCTCGGGAGACTTGTATAGACATGTAGGTGTTTATTTGATAAACACTGAATGACTCACTGAAGATTTCCTAATAGATGGTACACCAACGTCAATAGGAATCTTCTCGAGTTGAGCGAGCATAGTGGTCTTTCGACTTGAGATGCCACAGTGGATATATGAGTTATCCTCCACACTTTGATGGCAATCATGCCACCGATCCATTTAGATTAGACCTCTGTCTGTTCGTTGGGTGTAGACAGATGCTCATGATATCCAGTGCGTATCAAGATAGAATCTGTCAGTCATGTGTACAGGGCATAGGTTTTCTACACGTGTTTGCGATCTAGTAAATCCTTGGTCGTGGTATAACTTTGGAAGCGCGTTCCGAGTGTTATTTAGAGATCATAAATTTGAAAGTTAACTATATTATACCATAAGGATTTGACGTTCTTATCTATATCCCAGGTATAATATGGATAGTCTGTGACGGAGGGATTATACGTATGCAATGACCTCGACTTGCATAGTTTAGCAAGATTATTCGTGGTCATCATAATTCATGAGTGGGTGGATTATGGACACGAAATTGGATTCTGTGACGGATAAACCTAAACTTATAGAGTCTCATAATATGAAGTGTACTCGTTGAGCACTTGGACAACTCGTTATGAATAATATAGATTATTCATAATACTTCACCGAATTAAATGAGTTAATTCGAGTTGTTTAAACGGTTAGACGAAAATACATGTATTGGGGGCATTTCGTTCAATTGATAATTAATGTGTATTTGAATTTGATATAAAATTGATTTGATACATATTAATTATTTGTCAAATGAGATTTTGACACATGCCATTAATATATCATTTGTTATTTAATGTAAATAAAAATACATACATAATAATAATCGCATTAATTAATTATTTAGATGTTTAAATGTTAAGATCTAGATAATTAAATTATTTCAATATTACATAATTGTTATGCAATGTTTGATTATTATTGGTTATATGTGGCATGATTTTATTAAGCTTAAAGTTTACAATTGGATTTGTTACTTAAAGGTTGTTATTATTTAATTAGATTAAAAAATGACCAAATTGCCCTTCTTTCTCACCCTAAGTCGGTTTTGGCCTTGTATTTAAAGTGAAAATTTTTATTTTCTTCATTCATTCACCTCCATGACCGAACCTAATCTCCATAAAAGCTCCCAAAATTTTCTTGAAGAATCAAGGAAGAAAGTGAAGAAAATCAAAAAAAAGTTTAAGGAATTTAGGAGATTTGGAGGTAATTTCATAACTCTTAAACTTAAAAAACTTGTTTCTTGTTCTTGAATATCTATAATAGTTCTAGGATTTCTTCCTTTCTTAGATTTTGGGGCTTTTTGATTTGGAGGATTGATTTGGAGGCTAGATGCATGTGTGAAGTTAGATTGGATGATATTATTGTAATATTAGTTCAATTTTATCATTTGATGAATTGTTCCATTCTAGAGTGTTATGACCACTCTTGTAACTCCTAAAATTGTTCTTGGGTTTTTCATTTGTGGTGACTTTGGATGGTGTAACAATTAATATGGTTAATGTTGAGAAAATTGGATTCAAAGCATGAAAAATGATATTTTTGTTACAAAAATCAGATCTAGAAATTCTTTATTTTTTTTTAGGAAACTTATGTTTTATAAATGTATTGGATCTGTTTTGGGCATGCCGAAAATTGTTTCGGAGTTGAAATATGCGAAAACGGTGAAAAACGGCATTACCGGGTGAGTTTCGGGCTTACCGGGTGTCTGCTGTCAAAGTAGTGAATTGGCCACTGTTTGGGCAGCCCATGAACTGTCCAAGCACCATTGGAGCTGACCTGAGCAGCCCCCATGTGTGTTAGTTGGTCAGTTCGGACAAAAACGCCTTTATGCCATTTTGCGGAAAAATATTTTTGTAAAAGTTTTACGATATTTCTTAACTATTTATGTCGTTATTTGATATCGAGTAAATATGTTTAGGTGAATATGAATGATTATTCATATTGGATTTGAATAATTTATTCGGTAATTTAAAAATTTAAAATTATGATTTCACACTCGAACCGCGAGCTTCCGCTCTGTCCGCATCAAAACCCCAACATTAACTGTGTCAACCAAGATTTGATGGTCTACAATGATCAAAACACCCTCAAATATAAGAGAAGATTAGTCTTCAGATTATAATTCATATATTATAATATAAGTAAGATTAATTTATATTTTTCATATTAAGAGTTTCACCATTTACCCTAGCAAAAATAGAATTAGCTATTCATGCTTTGAATAAAAACACACATAATTTTCTTATTAAAAAAAATTACAACAAAGCTTGAAAAATAAAACACACAAGACAATTCTTCCAAGTTCTTTAAGAGAGAAAATGAAAGAAACACGAAGGCCCACCATTTATTGTAGAAGTCCTCATTTATCAATTATTAATTACAATTTTCCAAATCAAATACAAATAATAAATTTTTACTAATTTACTTTTTTCTTTTTCCATTTTTGACTTTTTTATTTATTTTTGTTGATCATTTTAGAAATATTTATCACAATCCACCTAAAGATGGATTGTGACATTTCAACTTTTGGTTTTTTTTTTTGTTTTTTTTAACTTTATTTTCTAATAATTAAAATTACATGCAACATACATTGAATTATTCACCGATTTCGACATTGAAAACCTCAGAACTAGAAAATCTTATAAAAAGCAAAGTTGTATATATTTAAGTCTTCTTTCATCTAGACTAGAATCGCCTCAATCCGATATCAAAGTAAAATGTTATGGCCAAATTACAAAAATTGCCTAAATTAGAATTTTCGAAATTGTACACTGTTAGAACGCCTCTTTCAAGTTTTTGGCCTCCAAAATCCAAATGTCATGTCCATTTTTCTAATTATGCATCCAAAATATTATTTTGCCTATATAAGAAATAAAAATCACAATAAAAATATATAAAACATAAATTTAATTATTATTTCACAAATGAGCTACATTAAGGAGATTAATGAAACTACATGTGTAAAATGATTAATTTTCTTTTTTAATAAATATATATTTTTTAGTATTCATCAAGACCCTATCAACGTTGACTATGGAAGGTTTCCATCCACATTCTACTGACATCCACACCTTATCATCTAAGGATTAAATGAATGCTCTCATGCGAACCTTCCAATGAGGGTACTCAGTTCCATAAAAAAAAAGGAAGATAATTTAAGGGTTGGCTTCTATCCATAGTTAAGGGTCAATGATCGAGGTCAGAATTTGATACTAATTGAAAATTCAATTTTAGTCTAAGGTTCCGACCCTATGCGGAATACTACTCTATCTAAGACAAGTCAAATGTATAACAACTATGTTTTGAATCGACAAGCACCATTAATTCTATGCAAATATGAATCAAAGCAAATATATCAAAGCAATAAATAAAATCAACACAAGAATTTTATTGACTGACCGGCGTAAACACACAAATATAACGCAAGCGCACATATCGTTCAAGTAGTATAAAAATATCGATCCCACGAGGACTTAATTCCTACTGTTGTTATTAATTGTTGAATCTATTTATTTACAAATATCTAATTAAATGGAGAAGAAAGAGATTGTTTGTTTGTTTGGTTGAATGTGGCTTTGGTAAATAAATAAATAAATAAAAAGACAAAGGAAAATACTAAGGAAAATACAAAAGACACAAAGATCTATGGTTGTGATTTCTTCCAATATCATTTTAAAGATGAAGTGATTATTTTATAGTTGGGTAATACAATGATTTATTAACCTGGAACACGAAATTATGCGAAAGCATCTGTCGATGGTCAGACACAAATACCCAGTTTAACCCAATTGAACCATATGTCTATGTCAACCAAATTGTCTGGATTCATTAAGTTTAAGTTCCAATTATGCTACCCCCGCCCGACAGGTATATTCATATCC
Source organism: Zanthoxylum bungeanum (assembly GCA_019454045.1). Lineage (NCBI taxonomy): Eukaryota > Viridiplantae > Streptophyta > Magnoliopsida > Sapindales > Rutaceae > Zanthoxylum > Zanthoxylum bungeanum. The sequence goes on from SKCR01040217.1 coordinate 29,678, forward strand.
TGTAAGGAAATCTATTAAAGGGTTATCTATCCTCAAGGAAGATCGTGGGCTATTGAGTCTAAGGTTTTAAACTTAAAATCCCTATGTCTAGTTCATTTTAAGTTTACCTAATCATTTTATTAATGGCCAATTAATAAAAAGTTTAAGATTAAAACTCAATAAATAAATCTTTAAATTACCTAAACTATAATCTAACCCTTATAAACCGTTGATATTGAAATTCATCACAACCCCAGATAACTAATTTAGTTACAACCCATAACTAGGGCTAGTAACAACTGAAAAGTAAAAGACATAAAGTAAAAAATGCTGAAAAGTAAATACACAATAAAATGCTAAGGTAAAAGGAATTACTTTTACTACTACTAATTTAGATATCTCCCATAAAATAATATATAAACTTGTGATAATATTACCAACCGACCAATCTGGCGGTATCCTGATTAAGTCAAATTAAGTCCAACCAGCCATTAAGGCGGTACCATAATTAAATTACCAACCGACCAATATAGCGGTATCCTTTGATTAGTCAGGTTTAAACCAGATTAAATTAATTGCCAACTGACCAATATAGCGGTATCCCTTTTAAGTCAGTATTTTAAATAGTAAATATATTATTTTAAAGGAGATTAATCTAAATAGTAACAGTAAAAGAATTACCTTTTACCCTAGCTGGGAAATTACTTCCTCATGAATAGTAAAAACTGTAAAAAGTAAAAATTAATTACTACTATTACAAAACGTAATTAAAATTAATTACAAAACTAAAAAATTAAAAAAAAAACTAAAAAACTAAAAACTCTAGAGAGAAAACTCTCTCTTTAGAAAGAATTTAAGAGAGAGGAATGTGTGTGTCAAAACTGAAATTTCGCGCTGAATTTATAGGCGCGAATAGGGTCTGGGCGTCGCGACGCCAAGCCAGCGTCGCGACGCTGGAACAGTTCGACGTGGCACGCTGAGGAGGCGACACGTGGCAAGGCGGCTAAGAATCAATTATTGTGATGACGTCATTGATGACGTCATGCTGCCGTGACGATGACGTGGCATTACAATTGTCGGCACAATAGAATTGCGACACGTGGCGACACGTGTCACGCTGTGATTGGCTGATGCTGACGTGGCAAGTTGACTTGGTTGACCTTGTGACGTGGCTGATGATGTGGCGTGACACATGGCGAAGTTGACTCGTTGACCGCTGACATGGATGATGACGTGGCGACATGTGGCAATGATGAGTGTCGGCAATGTATGATGATGACACGTGGCACGGTGCATGTTAGCAGATTGGTTGTGATGGTGACATGTGGCATAGCGCACGTTAGCAAAGTCAAACTTCTCAACTCTAACTTGTTGACCCGGCGCACGTTAGTAGGACTCGGCTCACGTTAGGCGTCGCGACGCTGACGGTCTTGGCGTCGCGACGCTGGAAATTACCAAAATGCCCTTTTTCGCCAATTTTCACTGTTTTGCTCCAAATCACCTCCAGAATGTCCTGAAATTTTATTTATCTACAAAATAACACAAAACACATCAAAACATTCACAAAACTCAAGAAACTATACAAAATATTAGGTTAAATGAGTGGGAAATAGTGATATAAATACCACTAATCATTGACGGAGTATACAACTCATGTGAGTAAAAAACCACTCCAGGTATAGACTACCACCCGAATCCACTATATGTTAGAAAAATTACAGTGATGATATAGGACTTACGGTGATAACTTCACCGACTCGAATGCCTCTAGACTGTAATAACTCGAAGAACTCCCCGAGCCCGCACCAAGTAGCCTTCTTCAGAACCTCTGAAGTCTCTGACTGGATCAACCCAAAAAACTTGCAACGGCAGAACTCTGACTACCAATATTTCTCCTTTAGAACTCTGAAGGCTTAGGAAATCAGGTTAAAGTTGTGTTTTTATGCTGATGGTTATCAAAGAATAATCTTACCAAAGAAAAAAAGACAAGAGAATCAATGAAGTCTTCTAAGTTGATTGTCAAGAAGGAAGAAACAAAGTATATGGTGGCTCTCAATATTGTGTTTCTTCTCCTCGTTAAAGTGGCTAAGTGTTTGTTTAAATAGGTATGACAAAGATAGACTTTTCCTTGTGCAAAACTGGCTCAAAATGCGTCCAAAATAATCCAATTACGTACGGACGTTCGAAACCCCTCAAACGTAAAGTTTCTGCCTCCAGGAGTTCGGACGCGCAGACGAACGCAACTCAAACGCACGTCATGGACTGGTTTTGGGGTGTAACTTAAAACGGTTGTAACTTTCTCATCTCTTAGTCAAATCATGTGTTCTTTATATGGACGCGATCGTATTCAAGTGTACTTTCCAATGACACTGAACTTATGTCAATTATAGTTCTAAATCTTATTGAATGCCCAAAAGAGTGAACATCCCTCTGATATCTCCATATGATATTGTCCAAATACTTGTCCAATTGTTCCGAGATCTTCACCCCTCATTACAACTCGATTGAACTTATTTTATTACAGAAGTTGCCAACACACATTGAACTAACAAGATTTATTCAAGGGATTTATAGGTTTCAAGGAGAATTGATTCTGATAATTTATTGAATTCATCAAAAGAATCACCCTAATTAACGTTTTACCTTGAAATAATGATTATACGTAAGTAGTATAGATGATGAATTCAGAGAGGTATTGTTTTTATTGAGAGCACATAATGCGTTGAATCAAGTACTTAGAATTAGAAATAATTCTTGAAAAGGCTTGAAGTGAAGGAAATGGATGGCTACCGATGGCAACAGAAAGACACCAAAAAACTAAATTCAATTCATTAAAACAATCATCATAATTAATGTTTTACCCTAAAATAAGGAGATAACTCAATATAGTAATATATTGATTGATGTTTCCAAAACACACACCAAATGAGAGTATTTATATGATAATTCATTTATTCACTTTCAATATTGAAGATTAATTTATCTATCTTCTATTAATAGTATATATATATATTTTACATTATATCATCAACATTACTAGTAAATATTCATCTATGATTACGTAAATAACCTAAATATTTGATTAAAATATTATAAATTTATTTTTATTTGAACAACCTTTTAAGATGGAGGAAGAGACATATTATAAATCTATTCATTATATTGTTGTCATTCTTTATGAAATATATATATGTGTTTTTTTTTCCAAAGTAAGATTTTGTCACTACTCCCTCCATAGAGTGAGCCTAACTATAGAAAAGGATTCGCGAACCTCTTTAGTTCGAGCATTCTACATGTCATACAATTCAAATAAATATGCACAAATAATACTTCTTAAATTACAAATTAGCAAATCCTTGCATAATATCTCCAATATTATGGTTTACAGCCCAAGTCTTAAAAATGTGAAAATAATGTCTTAAATATCTATACCAACCCGAAAAATAAATGTGGCACGTGGATCAATTCCTGGTACTGCTACTGTTGTGCTGGTGAACTACCTGGGATGTTTGGGAAAAAGGTGGTGAGCTTAAAGAGCTCAGTAAGTAAAACACTCATACTCTCAACATGACCTCACCAGCAAAATATGGATATGTAAGTGTGTGTATGTGTGTGTGTGTATATGAAAATTACATATACTATAATATCATCTCAAACAACCATTCTCACAACAATACAAATATCCATCTGATCGGTGAAATCACACACGTAACGCAAGCGCACATATCACTCAATTAGTATAAAAATATCGATCCCACGAGGACTTAATTTATACTGTTGTTATTAATTATTGATTCTATTTATTTACATGTATCTAATTAAAGAAATAAGAGAATGATTGCTTGATTGGTTGGTTGAATGTGGTTTTACTAAATAAATAAAAACACAAAAGAAAATACTAAGGCAAAAAAAAAAGACACAAATATCTAGGGTTGTGATTCCACACAATATTATTCTAATGATGAATTGATTCTCTTATATATGTGTAATAAATCAGTTTACTAACCTGTAACACGAATATATGCAAAAGCCTTTGTCGATGGTCAGATGCAAACACCCAAAATAACTCAATTAATCATATGTCTATGTTAACCAAGTTATTTGAATTCATTAAGTTCAAGTTCCAATTGTGGCTACCCCAGCCCGACAGGTATATTCCTATCTTGTAAGGAAATCTACCTAAGGATCATCATGCCCTAAGGTGAGATCGTAAGTTATTGAATCTAAGGCTGAAACCTAAAATCTCTTTTCCAAGTTCATTTTAAGTTTACCACATCAATTTTATTGGTGATCAGGCAACAAGAAGCATTAAGCTTAAGATTCAATAAACAAACTAAAGTATTAAACATAATATAATTAAATCAATTATTAAGCATGTGAATATTGTGTTTCATCACTTCCATAGAATAAAAATAAAATGCTGGGGTTAGGGGATCCACCTTTAATATTTCAAATGTAGAAATCTCACTTTATTATAATATAGAAATTATCAGTATTACCCAATTAAGTCAAACCAGCCATAAAGGCGGTGTTATTATTTGTCCATAAACCAGCCATATAGGCGGTAATCATCTGTCACCTAAAGGCCGACCATATAGGCGGTGTCACATTATGTCAAATAAATAAAACCAACCCTTAATGCGGTATCAACTTCAATCCATATTATTAAATAAGTGAGATTAATCTACCTTATCATATTAAAGGTTTCACCCTTCCCCCAGCGGAAATTAACTACAAAACATAAAAGAAAGTAAAAACACATAAACTATTATTACTAAAAATAAAAATACATACTTAAAATACAGAAAATAAACACTCAAGATACAATCCTCAAGTTCCTTATGTTGGGTTTCTATTAGGTCCCAATGATCAAATCAAGCAATGAAACATATATGTATGAATACTCGTAAAAGCATGGCGGAATCATACTTACAACGATCGGCTTTTGCGACGCGAGGAACATCAAAATCTTCAAGCTTTTCCCTCCTTGAAGCCTCGGCAATGGCGGATTTTGTTGCTCCATTTTCGGTCACATGGTGATCCACCAAGCTCCAAGCTTTGTGTTGTGATTCCAAGCTCACAAGTCGGTTTCCCTATCACCTTCGCAAGACCCTTAAAGTGTGTTAGCACTCCGGAAATTTTGCCGCAAAACTTCCTTTGTTTCTCCTATAACTCACGGTTTTTGACAGTGAAAAAGAAGAAGAAATGGCCATTGGCCGAGAGAGAGGAGAGAAGAGTGGAGAGAGTGTGTTGAGTTTTGGTTGTTGGAGATTTTTGTATCTAATACACAAAATTCATTTACAAATTTTTGCTTTCCAAAAGTCAAAAGGCATTAAAGCCAACAACCACATCCATCAACTATTCACATCACTATTCACATCAATCAATGATGACAAGCATCACTTCACTCAAAGTGATGTGACTTCCATCACTTGATTGACTAGTGATTTGACGCTAGATGTGACTTGTGGGCCGCACTTGAATTCAAAATGCGAGTGCATCCGCACAAACTCCCGGGCTCGGGTTCGGTAATTCCAAATTAACGAATTTTCCGATGCGATGTAATTAAATAATTATGCCTAGCAAAATTACAATTCATGTCGCTAACAAATTAATTCTAAATTAACTCGTTCGCCCGAATTAAAATCTAATTTTAATTCTGCGTCGAAATCCAATTTCGTATAATATATCGAATATATTATTTTATCGATTAATTCCAAATTAATCGTTCTCTCTCTTTAAATAATATTTTTTCCCAGATAAAATATCTCCATAATTAATCCCAGATTAATTTTCTCTCTCTTATAATTAATCCCAGATTAATAAAGTGCGAGTCATACGTCATCGGTGAATCTTCGGGAAGCGACCCATGAGATCCACGGATATATTGGCAGTAAATACGGTCGTCGGACTATCCGAACACGTACGTACCTAGTACTACGTTTTTACCGATTTACAAGACATGGTTGGCTTCTAGCAAAGCGCCATGCCTACCCAATTCTCCAGAATTATTCTTACTGGAATATGTGATCTATATCAGGCGTAGTATACGTAGTATTGCGTATTTCGATCCAGCATCGGATGTCACGTGCAAGGCCTGGGGCTGGAAATGTGTCTGCCCCGTACGAAGCACATATCGGATCTCTGGTAACTAGTCTCTATAATAGGATAAACATGACCTAGTCATAATATCCCGATAGCTGCAGCATATAAGAGAACCAATTCCGTATCCTACGTGATCATCATCTCCAATATGACTGGAGTGATACTTCCATCTCGACATCACACCCAATACACTACGATTCTCAATATATCCCAGAAGAGGCATACACAGAACCTGTTAAAGCCCTGGACGACCTAAACCAAAGTATATTGATTGTCGCAAGTATTAGCGGTGCAAGTCTCAGGTTAAGACCAAATACACCTACCCTGATTCGGACTTCCATAGACACATAGTCATACTACTAATGGAATTCCGAGGGGTCTATCCAGAGCGAAGCTGTAATAAAATTGCGACGTAATTAAATGATTACGCCTAGCGAAGTCACTATTCACGTCACTAACGAATTAATTCTAAATTAACTCGTTCGCCCGAATTAAAATCTAATTTTAATTCCGCTTCAAAATCCAATTTCATTTAATATATCAAATATATTAATTAATCGATTAATTCCAAATTAATCGTTATCTCTCTTTAAATGATATTTTATCCCAGATAAAATATCTCCGTAATTAATCCCAGATTAATTTTCTCTCTCATCTAATTAATCCCAGATTAATCAAAAGGTATGAGTCATACGTCATCGGTGAATCTTTGGGAAGCGACCCATGAGATCCCCGGATATGTTGGCAGTAAATTCGGTCGTCGGACTATCCGAACACGTAAGTACCTCGTACTACGTTTATACCGATTTACAAGACAAGGTTGGCTTCTAGTAAAGCGCCATGCCTACCCAATTCTCCAGAAATATCCTTACAGGAATAAAGGATCTATATCAGGCGTAGTATACGTGGTATTTCATATTTTTGTCCAGTATCGGATGATCACATGCAAGGCCTGGGGCTGGTACAGTGTCTGCCCCGTACGAAGCATATATCGGATTACGAGCAACTAATCTCTTTAATATCGGATAATCATGACCAAGTCATATTATCCCGACGGTTGCAACCTTTATAGAGAACCAGTTCTGTATCCCTGCGCGATCATCATCTCCATATGACTGGAGTGACACTTCCGTCTTGACATCACACCCAACACACTACGATTCTCAATATACCCAGCATTGGCGAACAAAAAACCTGTTAAAGCCCTGGACGACCGCAACCAAAGTATATTGATTGTGGCAAGTATTAGCGGTGCAAGTCTCAGGTTAAGACCAAATACACCTACCCTGATTTCGGACTTCCATAGACACATAGTCATACTACCAATGGAATTCTGAGGGGGTCTATCCAGAGCGAAGCTGTTTCCCGTACCATCGGTGAAACCCAACCTCCTATTACACTTGCATGAGTATCATATACCCAAATATATGAGAACTATGTCGTTGTGCCCTCACAACGCGCAGAAGTGTAATACTAGTCTTTTACGTATTTATCGATGTCCAATCTCGATAATACTCTGACTAGGGATATTTAATAATTATCCTTCGTGGACTGATACTGTCTCATATCATTCTCAATCCAGGAACAAATCATAGGGACCTCCTATCAATTATATATCTTGGTGATCTAATCACAACTGATAAGAGTGCAATCTCTTTTGTCACATATTTAATTTGTACAAAAACACCGTGATCTGTACAAATAGTGACGCTATGGGTCATAATTTTCCAACAATCTCCCACTTGGCCTATAGCCAGTCACTCGAGTGTCTGACACCCGAACTATGTACGGTTGGCTCAAACTGCTGAGGAAAGGCTTTCGTCAGCGGATTTGCATGATTATCATCTGATGCGATTTATTCGATCATCACATCACACGATGTATGATCCGAATGAATCAGATGAATATCGAAGTATATATCTGGATCGTTGATGAGACCATTAATTCTTTAACTTGTGCTGACGCCTAGATCAGCTGCTAACAGAATTATATCTAATCTAATTAGATTTGTTATCGACCCAAATGGCTTCCATTACTGCCTCAGCTTGCAGCAATAACCCACATTTGTTGTTTATACGGTAAAAGTTTTTGGTTGGAAGATTTCCAGCTCACTGTTCCGTTATTCAAACTGTATAGTACCGTTTGTGACTTTTAGTCATCTTTATCGGTTAGGAAACTTGCAACAGTGATCCCAGTCACTTCAAGTTCTCCATCTCCATAGTTTTAGACAGCATCCTTAGTTCTCTAAGATACTAAGTATGTTCTTAACTTCTATCCAGTGACTATCACTCAGTTTGGCCTGTTTGTGACTCCATATGCTCAAAGCGTATGAGACATCAGGTCGCGTACATTTTTCAATGTACGTGTTCTCGGAGATTTTTCTCGAAAGCCAAGCTTTCACCGATAGTTTTATGGGAATATCATTTCCAAGAAATGACATATTATCATTATTTTATAGGATAGCCACTGTCACTGCGCTCCCACTAACCTTCTTATATACACAAGAATTATTTCGTTTTGAACTAAATCATAAATCATTATGATTACATCAAAACGATAATTCCAAGAACCTATGCTTGCTTCAATCCAAACATGGATCGAATAACCTGCAAACCTTGTTTGCTAGTTTTGGTACGACAAAACCGACATGATATTTTAAACATCCTCCAAAAGGTTTCCTTTTCAGGAAAGCGATATTCCCGTTAAGCTGACATATTTCATACATGAAACATGCAGCTTTAGCAAGCATTATCCAAATGGATTTACCGTGGCAACAGTTAAAAGGTTAAATCATAATCGACACAATGTTGATAACGATACATTTCCGCTAAAAGCCTAGCTTTATACGTTGGTATGTTTCCATCCATGTATGTCTTCCTTGAAGACTAATATAGTACCAATAGGCACAATGCCTTGCGGTACATCAACTAGTTCCAAACTAAGTTGATTTACATGGAATCCATTTCGGATTCATGACACTTTGTCATAATAGGGAGTCGATACCTTGTATCACTTCCTCATACGTAGTCAGTTGGTATACCTCAATAAGATAGACATCATTATGAGGCGAGATCAAAAACCCATACCCCAGGTTGTTTTCTGACTCTCTCTGATCTACGCGGTTCTTGTGTATTCGAAGATTAATGGTATAGTTTCATCCTTGATGAACTATTTGTGTTCCATTAGGAATCGGTGCCTTGAACAGTATTACTCCGATTTTCATCGAGTTTTACTATCCTTCCACTTACCACTGCATATCGGTATTCCTCTTAGGAAAACCGCATGGAGAGCAACAATTACATTGTTCTCTTGTGAGTTGTATAAGTATTATACTTTTGGTTTCCCTAGGATAACCTACAACTTAGGCACTTATCCGATTTGGGTTTTAGTTTGGCATCATCCAAACATATGCCTAGCATTCCCAAATCTTCAGGAATGAGAAACCCGGTTTCTTTCATGTTCATATCTAATATGAAGTCTGTCTAACAGATATTTATGGAACCTTATTCTAAATATGTTTTGCACTGTTAAAGCTTATCCGTTGAAGGAAATGGTAGCTCAGAGCGACTTATGATTAACCTTATCATGTCCAACAAAATTCGGTTACTCAATTCAGACACACCGTCACTTTGACGTGTTCCGGGAGGAGTCCTCTTTGAAAGAATACTATACTCTTTCAAGTATTTGAGAAAATTATTGCTTAAGTATTTTCCATTACGGTCTTACCGTGACGGTATAATACTATAGCCGATTTGTTTGTCTATTTCTTGTCGAAACTTTAAAAGTTTCCGATTTGTGTTTCAAAAGAAACACATAACCATAACGCTATGCCACATCCGTAAAGGTCACGAAATATTCATATCCACCCATAGCCTAGCTCTGATACCATTGTTGGAGTTTACTAAGGTCCCAAGGATCAATAAAAACAAGCATGAACATGTGTGAATACAGTCGAGAAAGTCACGGAATACTCACATTGAGCGGTTGAGCGACGCGGGAGGCAACAAAAATTTCCTTTTCTGCTCACTGTGAATTACGGCAGTAGGCTACTGTCCTCATTGATTTTCGGCCTTCAATCAACAAGAAACCAAGCTCCAAGCTTCGTCATTTGATTCCCGGCTCATAGGTAGACTTCCCTATCACCTTCGCATGTCTTCGTAGTGTGCTAGCACTCTTTATTTTGCCACAAAATCATGACCTTTGCTTCCCTTCACTGCTCGATTTTGAGCAAAACCAGAAGAAGAAAATGGCAGTGAATGCCGAGAGAGAGAGAAGAAGAATTGGCTCCCAATTCGTGAGTTAGGAGAGAGAGTGAGAGAAGTTGTGTATTAGTTAATTAGATTTCCAAAATCCAATAATAAAACATATACAAAAATTGTGTAAAAGCTTTCAAAAGTCAACACAATTTTGGCTCCAAAATAGCATTAAATGCTAGCCATCAACTTCCATCAATCAATCCATCAATCAATCAAATCAAGTGACAAGTTGTCATATCACTCAAAGTGACTAATGATTTGACGGTTGATGCGACTAGCGATTTGACGCTTGATTTGACTTGCGTGCCGTACTCGAATTCGAAAAGCGAATGCACTCGTAAATAATCACGGGCTCGGGTTCGCTAATTCCAAATTAACGAATTTTCTGTTGCGACATAATTAAATGATTACGCCTAGCGAAGTCACTATTCACGTCGCTAATGAATTACTTCTAAATTAAAATCTATTTTTAATTCTGCGTCGAAATCCAATTTCATTTAATATATCAAATATATTAATTAATCGATTAATTCCAAATTAATCGTTATCTCTCTTTAAATGATATTTTATCCAAGATAAAATATCTCCGTAATTAATCCCAGATTAATCAAAAGGTGCGAGTCATACGTCATCGGTGAATCTTTGGGAAGCGACCCATGAGATCCTTGGATATGTTGGCAGTAAATTCGGTCGTTGGACTATCCGAACACGTAAGTACCTCGTACTACGTTTATACCGATTTACAAGACAAGGTTGGCTTCTAGCAAAGCGCCATGCCTACCCAATTCTCCAGAAATATCCTTACAGGAATAAAGGAGCTATATCAGGCATAGTATATGTGGTATTGCGTATTTCTGTCCAGTATCGGATGATCACATGCAAGGCCTGGGGCTGGTACAGTGTCTGCCCCGTACGAAGCATATATCGGATTAAGAGCAACTAGTCTCTTAATATCGGATAATCATGACCAAGTCATATTATCCCGATGGTTGCAACATTTATAGAGAACCAGTTCTGTATCCCTGCGCGATCATCATCTCCATATGACTGGAGTGACACTTCCGTCTTGACATCACACCCAACACACTACGATTCTCAATATACCCAGCATTGGCGTACACAGAACCTGTTAAAGCCCTGGACGACCGCAACCAAAGTATATTGATTGTCGCAAGTCTCAGGTTAAGACCAAATACACCTACCATGATTTCGGGCTTCCATAGACACATAGTCATACTACCAATGGAATTCCGAGGGGGTCTATCCAGGGCGAAGCTATTTCCCTCACCATCGGTGAAACACAACCTCCTATTACACTTGCATGAGTATCCTATACCCAAATATATGAGAACTATGATGTTGTGCCCTCACAACGCGCACAAGTGTAATACTAGTCTTTTACGTATTTATCGATGTCTAATCTAGATAATACTCTTACTATAGTTATTTAATGATTTGTCCTTCGTGGACTGATACTGTCTCATATCATTCTCAATCCAGGAACAAATCACAGGGACCTCCTATCATTTATATATCTTAGTGATCTAATCACAAATGATAAGAGTGCAATCTCCTTTGTCACATAGTTAATTTTTACAACAACACCGTGATCTATACAAATAGTGACGCTATGGGTTATAATTGTCCAACACTATAAACACAACCTCCTATTACACTTGCATAAGTATCTTATACCCAAATATATGAGAACTATGACGTTATGCTCCCATAACACGCACAAGTGCAATACTAGTCTATTCCGCATTATCGATGTCCAATCTCGATAATACTACGACTAGGGATATTTAATGATTAAACCTTTATGGATTGATACTTTCTCATATCTTATCAATCCAGAACTAATCATATGGACCTTCTATCATTTATACATCTTGGTAATCTAATTGCAAATGATAGAAGAGCAATTTCCTTTGTCACATAGTTAATTGGTACAACAACACCATGATCTGTACAAATAGTGATGCTATGGGTCATAACTGTCCAACAATCTCCCACTTGACCTATAGCCAATCACTCAAGTGTCCTACACCCGAACTATGTACGGTTCGCTCAAACTACTACTGAGGAAAGCTTTCGTCAGCGGATTTGCATGATTATCATCTGATGCGATTTATACGATCATCATATCGCCACGATGTATGATCCGAACGAATCAGATGAATAATTGAAGTATATATCTGGATCGTTGATGAGACCATTAATTCTTTAGCCTGCGCTGTAGCCTAGCTCAGCTGCTAACAGAACTACTCCTAATCTGATTAGGATTATTATCGATCCAAAAGGCTTCTATTGCTGCCTCAGCTGCAGCAATAATCCACTTGTGTTGTTTATTCGGTAACAGTATCTTGCTTGGAATATTTCCAGCTTACTGTTCCGTTATTCAAACTGTATAGTACCGTTGTTACGACTCATAGTCGATTTATCGGTTTGGAAACTTGCAGTAGTGAACCCAATCACTTCAAGTTCTCCTTCTCCATAGTATAAGACAGCATCCTTAGATCATATAAGATTCTAAAGGATGTTCTTAACATCAATCCAGTGACTATCACATGGATTGGGCCGATTGTGACTCCATATGCTCAAAACATATGAGACACTAGGTCGTGTACATTTATTTTAATGTACGATTTCTCGGAGAGTATTAACAACTTTAAATCTATCCCAGTAGATCTTTATTCCTAGAATAAAGGTTGTTTCTCCCAAGAATTCCACGGAGAATTATCATGAAAGCCAAGCTTTCACGGATTTTATTATGGGAATATCATTTCCAAGAAATGATATGTCATCATTATTAAGGACTTTATTGTCAGTGCACTCCCACCAACCTCCTTATATACACAAGAATCATTTCGTTTTTGAATTAAATCATATTCCATTATGATTACATCAAAACGATAGTTCCAAGAACCCAATGCTTTCTTCAATCCATCCATGGATCGAATAACCTGCAAACCTTGTTTGCTTGTTTTGGTGCGACAAAACCGTCAGGATGTTGTAAACATCCTCCAAAAGGTTTCCGTTAAGGAAAGCGGTTTTGGCATTCAGCTGCCATATTTCATGAATGAAACATGCAGCATCAGCAAGCATTATCCAAATGGATTTAACCATGGCAACGAGTAAAAGGTTTCGTCGTAATCGACACAATGTTGATAACGATACCTTTTCGCTACAAGCCTAGCTTAGTACGTTGGTATGTTGTTGGACAATTATGACCCATAGCGTCACTATTTGTACAGATCATGGTATTGTTGTACAAATTAACTATGTGACAAAGGAAATCGCTCTTTCATCATTTGTAATTAGATTACCAAGATGTATAAATGATGAAAGGTCCATATGATTAGTTCCGGATTGAGATGATATGAGACAGTATCAATCCATGAAGTTTTAATCATTAAATATCCCTAGTCAGAGTATTATCGAGATTGGACATCGATAATGCGTAAAAGACTAGTATTACACTTGTGCGCATTGTGAGAGAATAACGACATAGTTCTCATATATTTGGGTTAGGATACTCATGCAAGTGTAATAGGAGGTTGTGTTTACCGATGGTACGGGAAACAGCTTCGCTCTGGATAGACCCCTCGGAATTCCATTGGTAGTATGACTATGTGTTTATGGAAGTCCGAATCAGGGTAGGTGTATTTGGTCTTAAGCTGAGACTTGCACCGCTAATACTTGTGACAATCAATATACTTTGGTTTTCGTCGTCTATGGCTTTAACAGGTTCTATGTATGCCTCTTCTGGGTATATTGAGAATCGTAGTGTATTGGGTGTGATGTCGAGATGGAAGTATCACTCCAGTCATAGTGGAGATGATGATCACGTAGGATACGGTACTGGTGCGCTTATATGCTGCAGCTATCGGGATATTATGACTAGGTCATGTTTATCCGATTATAGAGACTAGTTACTAGAGAACCGATATATGGTTCGTACGGGGCAGACACAATTCCAGCCCCAGGCCTTGCACGTGACATCTGATGCTGGATTGAAATAAGCAATACTACGTATACTACGCCTGATATAGATCACATATTCCTGTAAGGATATTTCTGGAGAATTGGGTAGGCATGGCGCTTTGCTAGAAGCCAACCTTGTCTTGTAAATCGGTAAAAACGTAGTACTAGGTACTTACGTGTTCGGATAGTCCGACGACCGTATTTACTGCCAACATATCCGGGGATCCCATAGGTCGCTTCCCAAAAATTCACCGATGACGTATGACTCGCACTTTATTAATCTGGGATTAATTAAATGAGAGAGAAAATTAATATGGGATTAATTACGGAGATATTTTATCTGGGATAAAATATTAATTAAGAGAGAAAACGATTAATTTGGAATTAATCGATAAAATAATATATCAAATATTATACGAAATTGGATTTCGACGCGGAATTGAAATTAGATTTTAATTCGGGCAAACGAGTTGATTTAGAATTAATTCGTTAGCGACGTGAATAGTAATTTTGCTAGGTAAAGTTATTTAATTAAATTAGAATTAATTTCGTCGCAACGGAAAATTCGTTAATTTGGAATTAGCGAACCCGAGCCCGAGAGTGTTTGCGGGCGCACTCGCATTGCGAATTTAAGTGCGGCCCACAAGTCACATCTAGCGTCAAATCATTAGTCACATCAAGCGTCAAATCACTTGTCACTTTGAGTGATGTGACAATTTGTCACTTGATTGATTGATGGTGGTAGTTGGTTGGCATTAATGCTTGGACTTTTGGAAAGTGGATTTGTGTATTAGATTTTTGAAATCTAAAACCAACACACACAACACATCTTCCTCTCTCTTTTCTTCTTCTCTTGCTCATGGCCAAGGGCCATTTTTCTTCTTCTAATTTTCTGGTTTCACCGAAAATGAAGGAGGAGCATATGGAAATTTTGCGGCAAAATTTCCGGAGTGCTAGCACACATTCGGGGTCTTGCGAAGGTGATAGGGAACCGCACTTGTGAGCTTGGAATCACCATTCGAAAGTTTGGAGCTTGGACCGAATTTGGAGGAGCAAAAACCAGTGAATGCCGTGATTTCAATGAGCTTCGAAGGGCATAAAAAGTTTTCGTTGTTCCTCGTATCGCTCAACCGATCATTGTAAGTATTCTGCAACTTCTTTGATGAATTCACATGATGTTTCTATGCTTGAATTGATCATTGGGACCTTAGAGAAACCCAACATATGTTGACTTCCATGTATGTCTTCCTTGAAGACTTATATAGTACCAATAGGCACAATGCCTTCCGGTACAACAACCAGTGTCTAAACTTGGTTGGTTTACATGGAATCCATTTTGGACTTCATGGCACTTTGCCATAATAGGGAGTCGATACCTTGTATCACTTCCTCATACCTAGTCAGTTCGTGTTCCTCAATAAGATTGACATCTTTATGAGGTGATATCAGAAACCCATACCCCAGGTTGTTTTCTGACTCTCTCCGACTATCGCGGTTCTTGTGTATTCGAAGATTATTGGTATAGTTTCATCCTTGATGAACTATTTGTGTTCCATTAAGGAATCGGTGCTTGGAACAGTATTACTCTTATTTTCATCGAGTTTTATTTCCTCCCACTTACCACTGCATATAGGTATTCCTCTTAGGAAAACCGCATGGAGAGCAACAATTACATTGTTCTCTTGTGAGTTGTATAAGTATTATACTTTTGGTTTCCCTAGGATAACCTACAACTTAGGCACTTATCCGATTTGGGTTTTAGTTTGGCATCATCCAAACATATGCCTAGCATTCCTAAATCTTCAGGAATGAGAAACCCGGTTTCTTTCCTGTTCATATCTAATATGAAGTCTGTCTAACAGATTTTTATGGAACCTTATTCAAATAAGTTTTGCACTATTAAATGCGTATCTGTTGAAGGAAATGGTAGCTCAAAGCGACTCATGATTAACCTTATCATGTCTAACAAAATTTGGTTTCTCTGTTCAGACACACCGTCAAACTGACGTGTTCCGGAAGGAGTCCTCATTGAAAGAATACTATACTCTTTCAAGTATTTGAGAAACTTATTGCTTAAGTATTTTCATCATGGTCCAATCATGGTGTTTAATACTTTAGCCGATCTGTTTGTCTACTTCGTGTCGAAACTCTAAAAGTTTCCAATTTGTGTTTAAAGAAACACATAACCATAACGCGATGCCACATCCGTAAAGGTCACGAAACATTCATATCCACCATCTAGCCTAGCTAGACATGGGCCCACTTACGTCACTATGAACGAGGGGGCTAACAGATCGCTGTGGCACTTACACTTTTACCAAGTAAAATGTTATAGGCACTTTGCCCAATAAACTAGATTAATAGACATTATTTGAATAGAATCAAATCCGTCATAGTATCCACTCTTCGAAAGTGTGGATATACGAGTCTTGTTAATTGTGTCCCAGACAACAATACCACATATAAGTCTCAACTGATTAAATCAGTTTGAGCTATTTGTTTGTCATGTTATACATTTGAGATTCATTTATATTCAAAATATAAATACTGTTATTCACATCTAATGTGGTTATCTCAATATCATCTTTATAAAATAAAAACACTTTAGTGTTCTAGAATATAAAGGTATATCTGCAACGGATTAAACCCTGATATAGAGATAATGTTTATAGTCAAACTAGTTACATTGTAACAGTTCCTAATTTAAGTACACAACCCGAAGGGTAGTTCCTAAACTTAGGTTTCTACGGTTAAAACAGCGACTTTCGTCCCGTTCTCAATTCGCAGATAAATCTCATCTGAAGTTAGTATTCTGCTTGTCAGCAGATTCTGCACATCAATGCATATTTATGTACCACATCCAGTATCTAAAATCCAATTTTAATACTAGCAGTGAACATGTTTATAACAAACATATTTGAAGTCGGAGCCTTGCCCGTCTTCAATTCCTTAATGTCTGCCTTGTCCATACGACAGTCACACTTCCGTGTCCCCGTTTGCAACAATTTAGGCAGACATCTTGGGATATGTCATTTGTCTTCCCAGAAGATTATAATGATTTTGCCTTTGCCCCTTTTCACATTCCAGAAGCCTTTGGCCAAGCCTTGGCCTTCTAGAATATCGAAGTAAGATGTGCCTTGCGCTTCTTGCCTTATTGCAAACTTTGGCTTTGTCTCCTTGAGTATAGCCATTAACTCTCCAAGAGTTTATTATTGAAATTTAGTACTTTTAAGATCTAAGAATATATCTATGAAGATCCTTCAATTTCATTATCATATTATAAGGATCTAATCCTTAGTTATGATTAAGAAATTAAGGAGTCTATTTGGCAAGCTTAATGGATTAAGCACTAAAGTTATCATCAAATGAATATTCCAAATATCATGTTCTACTATTTGCTCAACTCCGGGCTTAGGCCTAAGATGTTATTTTATCAAATAAAGTAACTTCTTAGTTTTCAGGACTATCCTGAATTTTATTCCCAATTTGAAAATTAAATCCGTTTAAAAACATTTTTCACCCAGGATTATGTTTTAAACACCAATCTTTCAATTATCTTGATTCTAATAGTCCAACTATTTAATCAACGATTTTAGGTACTATTATAATGATTACTATAGTCCAACTATTTAATCAACTATAATTTAATAGATTAAATTCAATTATATTGATTACTATAATCCAATTATAAAATCAACTATTAATTGAAATGGTTAATTCAAATATATTGATTACTATAATCCAATTATATAATCAACTATAAATGAAATAGTTTTTGAATACAGTCCAACTGTTTTATTAAAACAACAATTAAATATTAGTCCAACTAATAAATAATTTATTTGACGAAATATATGAAATGAGCGCGTATGGCAAGTAACTAAACGAATATTGCAAATTTAATACTTGCCTCCCACTATTTTTCGGCGAGCCTCTAACCCTCTGTTGAGTACCACCGGGAAACCTTGTTTCCTTAGTGGGCTGGATCCCGTTAATAACACACAATCTTGACTTTGGCCAATAATTTTATGATAATTAACTAGGTAGATCTCTAAGATCAATTGGATCCCATCCAATTCCTAGATCCAGTAGGTGGACATCCAAGTCCGAAACATATATCCTATATATGCCAATATATCCAATATATTGCCTAACCTTTTTCCTCTGAATCAACTAAGCCTTGGCTTTGGTACAAAAAACTTAGTGATCCCAGTTAAGCGGAACCCATTGACCTTGGAAAGCCTCGTAATCAATGTCGATGGACAAGAAGTGATCTTGACTTTGGCCAACAAATCACAACTTGGACAAGACACAAATATGGAACAAAGCCTTCATGATTCAAACACATCCTCGACGGACAAAGGTCTTGACTTTGGCCACAAACCAATGCCAGTCTTGGATCTTGAGTAAGAATCACTCAATGGAAGGAAAAACGCTTAATATGTATTGAGGGTTTTTTGCGTGTAATTGGCAACCAATTAATTATCTTTGTTAAGGTCTCATCATCATACACCCTTAAACATGCATTCTAAACACATAATAAGGCGCGTAAGTAAATAAAATAATAATGATATGCGGATTGATACTTAAACATTGTTCCTAGAACAAATCTCTTCCTTTTCTCTCTCTCCCGCTGGCACAAGTATTACTTCTAACCGAGTATATAACACTTCTAAAGAAACCTCATTTACATTGAGGGGAATAGGTGAGAAGAGAAATACAAAGAGTAAGGAGGTAATAGGCTGGACACTCAGGTCCAATTAATAAATTCTAAATTTATTACATAATTTCCAAAATTGCCCCCCCCCAATCTAATATCCATTTGATATACATTATTCATACATCGCAACCATGTATTCACACAAGCATGTTATCAATCAATCTAATCCAATTAATTAATCTGAATATTAATGACCATCCAATGTTCAAACAACGATTTGATTTTGCGCGAGTCAAACTCGTTTTGCGAATAAGTACTCAAAGTACGAATTCTTGAATTAAATTAACTACAACATTAAATCCAATTTAATTTTCATTTATACTAATTCACTTATTTAATTCCAATTAAATATTACACTTTATTAACGAAATTTACGACTTAGATTCTAATCTAACCGTTACGGTCTCAAAGCCCGATTAACATCCAATGTCATTTAATTTAAAGTCCAATGGGCTTTTAATTAATTTCTTAAGGCATGGACTTTGGTCAATATGGGTCAAACCCAAATACCAAAGCCCATTTAAGGAATCAACCCTTATTTTGCCAAGAAACCAATTTAGGCCCAATTAATATTAAGGTCCATTAAGTCATAATTGGACTTTATGGATATGGTTTTGGGCCCAATTGGATCCAACCAATTTAGTCTAAACCTAACTTGGTACAACCAAGCCCATTAAACCCAATTACAACTTTTCAAGCCCAATTTCCAAATATGCCCAATTAATTAAATTACCAAATTCCAATTTCATAACTTAATTAACCTAAAGTGTATACCATAATTAATTACCCAAATTAACATTTCCAAAACACAAATTTGTACAATTAATTATGCTCATTTTCATCAACATATGTCCAACACATTTGAATCAAAAAATCAATCATCTTCATGCATACTAGTCTCGGCATTTTAGGGGTTTTTCAAATCGATTTCGATTTCAATCCAATTGAATCCTAAATCAACATTACCCATTGTTTCAAGTCATCAATGATCAAAGAAATAAAAATACCAAGACATTAGGGCAACTAGTAGTTCGGCCAAGCCTAACTATTGGGCAAAATTGATCCAATCAACTTTTCATGAATTGATCCAATACAACTTCAATACAACATCATTCAAGCATACTCAATCAATTATTTTTATCAATCATGCTCAATTCAATTTTATCCCAAATTTTACCCTAACTTGTTTCATGCTCAAAATGGCTCAAGATACCATTGTTGGGTTTCTATTAGGTCCCAAGGATCAAATCAAGCAATGAACATATATGTATGAATACTCGTAAAAGCATGGCGGAATCATACTTACAACGATCGGCTTTTGTGACGCGAGGAACATCAAAATCTTCAAGCTTTTCCCTCCTTGAAGTCTCGGCAATGGCAGATTTTGTTGCTCCATTTTCGGTCCCATGGTGATCCACCAAGCTTCAAGCTTTGTGTTGTGATTCCAAACTTCCTTTGTTTCTCCTATAACTCACGGTTTTTTACAGTGAAAAAGAAGAAGAAATGGCCCTTGGCCGAGAGAGAGGAGAGAAGAGTGGAGAGAGTGTGTTGAGTTTTGGTTGTTGGAGATTTTTGTATCTAATACACAAAATGAATTTCAAAATTCATTTACAAATTTTTGCTTTCCAAAAGTCAAAAGGCATTAAAGCCAACAACCACATCCATCAACTATTCACATCACTATTCACATCAATCAATGATGACAAGCATAACTTCACTCAAAGTGATGTGACTTCCATCACTTGATTGACTAGTGATTTGACGCTAGATGTGACTTATGGGCCGCATTCGAATTCGAAATGCGAATGAGTTTGCAAATAATCTCGTGCTCGGATTCGCTAATTCCAAATTAACGAATTTTCCGTTGTGACGTAATTAAATGATTACGCCTAGCGAAGTCACTATTCACGTCGCTAATGAATTAATTCTAAATTAACTCGTTCGCCCGAATTAAAATCTAATTTTAATTCCGCGTCAAAATCCAATTTCATTTAATATATCAAATATATTAATTAATCGATTAATTCCAAATTAATCGTTATCTCTCTTTAAATGATATTTTATCCCAGATAAAATATCTCCGTAATTAATCCCAGATTAATTTTCTCTCTCATCTAATTAATCCCAGATTAATCAAAAGGTGCGAGTCATACGTCATCGGTGAATCTTTGGGAAGCAACCCATGAGATCCCCGGATATGTTGGCAGTAAATACGGTCGTCGGACTATCCAAACACGTACGTATAACGTTTTTACCGATTTACAAGATATGGTTGGCTTCTAGCAAAGCATCATGCCTACCCAATTCTCCAGAAATATTCTTACTGGAATATGTGATCTATATCAGGCGTAGTATACGTAGTATTGCGTATTTCGATCCAGCATCGGATGTCACGTGCAAGGCCTGGGGTTGGAAATGTGTCTGCCCCGTACGAAGCACATATCAGATCTTTGGTAACTAGTCTCTATAATCGGATAAACATAACCTAGTCATAATATCCCGATAGCTGCAGCATATAAGAAAACCAGTTCCGTATCCTGCGTGATCATCATCTCCACTATGAGTGGAGTGATACTTCCATCTCGACGTCACACCCAAAACACTACGATTCTCAATATACCCAGAAGTGGCGTACACAGAACCTGTTAAAGCGCTGGACGACCTATACCAAAGTATATTGATTGTCGCAAGTGTTAGCGGTGCAAGTCTCAAGTTAAGACAAAATGCATCTACCCTGATTCGGACTTCCATAGACACATAGTCATACTACCAATGGAATTCCGATGGGTCTATCCAGAGAGAAGTTGTTTCCCGTACCATCGGTAAACACAACCTCCTATTATACTTGCATGAGTATCCTATACCCAAATATATGATAACTATGTTGTTATGCTTCTATAACACGCACAAGTACAATAATAGTCTATTCCGCATTATCGATGTCCAATCTCGATAATACTACGACTAGGGATATTTAATGATTAAACCTTTATGGATTGATACTGTCTCATATCTTATCAATCTGAAACTAATCATATGGACCTTCTATCATTTATACATCTTGGTAATCTAATTACAAATGATAGAATAGCAATTTCCTTTGTCACATAGTTAATTTGTACAACAACACCATGATCTATACAAATAGTGATGCTATGGGTCATAACTGTCCAACACCTTAATAGAAGCCTTAAGGAAAGTATGAAATTTACAAATGAAATGGCTTGATAAATATTTATAGGTAAAATTTTACCTCCACCAAATTCCCCAAATATTTCTCCACCAATTGCTCCACCAAACATAGCACCAAACATGGCACAAAACATGACATCAGATCCTCCACCAAACATGCAAAAGAAGTTTGACAATTTTCATTTTTTTTATTTTTTTTGTTTTGAAATTGACTTTGATAATTACATATAACATACTTTTAGATTTTTCATCAATTTTGGTTATGAAATCTTCAGAATTCGAAATTTCTATGAACGTCAAAGTTGTAAATCTTTTAGTCTTATTTAATTTGGAACTTGAATCACCTCAATCCGATATCGGAGTAGAAAGTTATGGCCAAATTACAAATATTACGCAAAGTTGAAATTTCTGAAATTGTACTTCGTTAGAACGCCATTCAAGTTTCCAACCTCTAAAATCAAAATTTCAAGTCCATTTTTTACCCTTATTTGTTCCATATTTCATCCTGATTGATTCCATTGAGTCCTAATTTTATTTTATCTGCAAAATAAACTAAAACACATCAAAATATTCATAAAACCTGAGAAACTATACAAAATATTAAGTAAAATGGGCGGTAAATAGTGATATATATTTTCCGCTCATCACACCCCCAAACCTAATATTTTGTTAGTGCTCGAGTAAAACAACAAAATAATAAAATAAACAACTGAAATTAAATTAAACTAAGCCACTTTTATAAGGATCACGGTTTCATTTTGCGTATGCAACAAGCCTTTAAACCCCTAGGTGTCCCTAGTGGACGAGTTGTAGTCTCGTGATGGCTTACAGCAATGATACCCACAAATTTCAAATGCACACAAAAGCAAAAAGATCAAACAAGTTAGTGACTAAACAAGTGAAACTCTTATCCAAGTTAATAGTTGTTTTCTTTCTTTATAAGTTACCAAATAAGTAAATTCTCCGATTATTTTTACCATTCTCCATATACACAAACAACAAGGTATTAATCAGCTCATTGTGCCCACAATATTCAAAAGTGTAGTTGAAAATAGGGTAATATTTTTATCCTAAAGTTATATCAGAATTCATATATTTTTTTACAATGAAACTTTTTTTTATTTTTTTTATTTATAACATCTTCAATCCATGTAGAGAGATTTGGGCTAGTGACTCCCAAGTCAGTTGGCTTTAGAGCACTAGGTGTTAAGACACCCTTACAGACTTAATTACTCGATTTCAGATATCTTATATATATATATATATATATATATGTTGGACAAAATGACCCATAGCGTCACTATTTGCACAGATCATTGTGTTGTTGTAGCAAATTAACTATGTGACAAGGAAATTGCACTCTCATCATTTGTGATTAGATCACCATAGATATATAAATGAAGAGAGGTCGATATGATTAGTTCCTGGATTGAGATGATATGAGACAGTATCAGTCCACGAAGGATGAATCATTAAATATCCCTAGCCGGAGTATTATCGAGACTGGACATCGATAATGCGGAATAGGCTAGTATTGCACTTGTGTGCGTTGTGAGGGCACAACGACATAGTTCTCATATATATAATTATCGGATACTTATGCAAGTGCGATAGGAGGTTGTGTTTCACCGATGGTACGGGAAACAGCTTCGCTTTGGATAGACCCTTCGGAATCCCATTGGTATTATGACTATGTGTCTATGGGAGGCCGAAATCAAGGTAGGTGTGTATAGTTTAACCTGAGACTTACATCGCTAATACTTACGATAATCGATAGACTTTGGTCTTGGTGGTACAGGGCTTTAACCGGTTCTGCGTACACCACTTCTGGGTTTATCAGAGAGTCGTAGTGTATTGGGTGTGATGTCAAGACGGAAGTATCACTTCAGTCATAGTGGAGATGATGTCACGCACGATACGGTATTAGTGCTCTTAAGTGTTGCGCAACCATCGGGATGTTATGACTAGGTCATGCATATCCGATTATAGAGACTAGTTACCAGACATCCGACATGTGCTTCGGACGGGGCAGACACTTATCCAGCCCCAGCCCTAGCACATGACTATCCGATACTGGGCCGATATGCACAATACTACGGTATACTACGCTTGATACAGATCTATATATATTCCTGTAAGAATATTTCTGGAGAATTGGGTAGGCATGGCGCTTTGCTAGAAGCCAACCTTGTCTTGTAAATCGGTATAAATGTAGTACGGGGGGTACTTACGTGTTCGGATAGTCCGACGACCGTATTTACTGCCAACATATCCGGAGATTCATGGGTCGGTTCCTGAAGATTCACCGATGACGTATGACTCGCACTTTAATTAATCTGGGATTAATTCGATGAGAGAGAAATTAATCTGGGATTAATTACGGAGATATTTTATCTCGGATAAAATATCGTTAAAGAGACAGAACGATTTATTTGGAATTAATCAATAAATTAATATATTCGATATATTATAACGAAATTAGATTTCGACGCAGAATTGAAATTAGATTTTAATTCGGGCGAACGAATTAATTTAGAATTAATTCGTTAGCGACGTGAATAGTGAATTCGCTAGGCGTAATCATTTAATTACGACGCGACGAAAATTCGTTAATTTGGAATTAACGAACCCAAGCCCGGGATTGTTTGCGAGCGCATTCGCATTTCGAATTCGAGTGCGGCACGCAAGTCAAATCAAGCGTCAAAATCGCAAGTCACATCAAGCGTCAAATCACATGTCACTTTGAGTGATGTGACTTTGAGTGATTGATGTGAATTGATTTGAGGTGATAGACAAGCATTAATGCTTTGCTTTTTGAAATAGAAAAAGTAAATGGTTTATTAAATATTTTTGGAAATTATATAAACCTTTTACAATTTTTTATTTTCTAACTCATTCTCTCTCTCCATTTACGGTATTAGGCTTTTTGGAGCCAAAACTTCTTCATCTTCTCTCTCGGTCTTGACCGATTCTTCTCCTCAATTTTTCTGGTTTGACCGATCAATAAAGGAGAAGAGAAATGATCTTGTTGCAAGATCTATGTGCTAGCACACTCATGGAGGAATACAAAGGTGATAGGGAAGTGAGTTCGTGAGCTTGGAAGCTTGAAGCTTGGAGCTTCAATGGTGTCCATCCATGGCCGATTCTTGGAGGAGGAAGCAGCCCTCACGCCGAGCACTCCACCATGTTCGTAGCTCACTGCCGAGCAAGGGAGAGCAGTGCGTTCGTGGTCTTTGTTGCATCTCTACCGATCAATGTGAGTTATTCTGCACCTCCTTTGATATGTATTCAACTCGTTTATGCATGATTTATGATCCTTGGGACTTGATTGAAACTCAACAATATATATATATATATATATATATACACACACACAACATCTTCAATCCATGTAGCGAGCTTTGGGCCAGTGACTCCCAAACCAGTTTCCTTTAGGGCACTAGGTGTTAAGACACCCTTACAGACTTAATTACTCGAATCTCATATATCTTATATATATATATATATATATATATATATATATATATATATAACATCTTCAATCCATGTAGCGAGCTTTGGGCCAGTGACTCCCAAACCAGTTGGTTTTAGGGCAATAGATGTTAAAACACTCATACAAACTTAATTACCAGATCTCAGATGTTAAATTGTTTTCCTCTTATTATTCCATTCCTTTTTTAAATGTTTCCTCCAATTAAACTAGAGCACTGAATATTACAAACTTTTCACTTACAACTCATGGCCGTATGTTACCATGCATGATGATAATACCTGTTAACTGAGCATATGAAGATCCAATTTAGTCAGTATTATGGAGAATTCACAAATTAAATAATTCAAAAGGAAATAAACAAAAATTAACTTGTTACGAGATAGGTTGAGATACGTCTCAGGAGTGGAAATTCCTTACACAGCTATCTCAAACATCATTTCACCTGGTTAGTCAAATTAAAACATAAAAACACAAAATATTTTTTTTATTTTATTTTTTAAGATTTATTTAATTCTTTTTGAATTTTTTGAAAATTCTTGACTAAAAACCAAGCAAAAACAACACAACAAAAAAATTAAAATAAGATACTAATAAACTATTTCCTTCCTCCAAACCTAATTGAGACATTGTCCTCAATGTCTAAAAAGTAGAAGAAGAGTATAGAAAACAGTATCTGGTTAGCTAAATTCTACATCTTAAAAAGAAAATTAAAGGTTAAGATACAGGTTAATCTGACGCTTCTTACCACGATCATTATCGGACCAGTTTATCTTGGAAAGGATATGGTCAATTTGTGGTGGTTCTGGCAATGAAGAGGATATCTTTTACAGGTTTTGAAACGAACCCATTTCTCCGGGCATCATCAAGAAAAACACAAATAAAGTCATAAAATCCATCAACATTAAACAGACCAATTGGTTTTTGATGTAGGTTCAAGTTTGCCCAAGATAGCACTGTAAAAATTTCCTCCATCGTGCCCAAGCCACCTGGTAAAGCAATAAAAACATCGGTATGGTTAATCATTTCAACAAGTCGTTCAGACATACCTGGCACGATGCATTCCTCTCCATTTGATGGTCCTATAAGATTCGCCTCTGCCAAAGGTTTTGGGATGATTCCCAAAACTTGACTACCTCTTTTCTGTATAGCCCTTGAAACGTACCCCATTAGTCCAAGATTGTCACCGCCATATACTAGATGCATATTCCTTTCAGCAATGACTCTACCCAATTCTTGTGCTGACGCAACGAATTCTGGTTTAGAACCAACACTAGTACCGCAAAATACACAGATGTTTACAACTCATCTTCTTGAAGTTGCTTCCATTTTTTTAATATTTCTTTCTCAAATCTGGATGTCTTAAAGAGTGCAATAACGAGCTGAATTTATAGAACCTGAAAAAGGGTGAGTAATAATAGCACTAGTACCTGTCAAATGACAATTATTAGCTAAATAGTAAAATATATCGTGAAAGTCAAAAGGTCTGGATCATGTCGGTGAAAATTAGGAAATCACAACCGAAAATCAAATGACAGCAATTATTTAAGGCAACGAAATTGTGTACGCAATACGTCACTCGCTTGGTATATAAATCCATTAGGATGTGTCTTAAGAATCCATTCCTTATTCAGTCATCACTAATGAATTAAATCTCATCCTTGTGATTGCCAAACACCATTCCTCCTATTTTGCTCTCCCTTAAATGCTCCGTTTTTATTTTTATCTGAAAATATCACACAAAATTAAAAACTCTAGCACATGTATACATAAAATAAAACATAAAATGCAATAATAAAAATTGCATGGGTTGCCTCCCTGCTAGCGCTAAATTTTTCATCTTCAGCCAGACGTTACTAAAGTCCATCTGTCAATGAGGTCTCAGCGTGGTTTTGGATGTCTGATTAGAGATAATCCCATGAGCGTTGCTTTTGAAGGGTCTCTTCCAACGGTAAAGTGGCAAAAAGAATTTTGTCTTATTCAGTGCTCGTGCCACCTTTTTAATCTTTGTCGCTCCAGTGGTTCCTGAAAGAAAAGAAAGAAAATCAGGAGGTCTCGTATGGTGCTTGACTTTGAATTGGAGTTTCATTATGTCAAGCTTCTGGGCGGTATCTTTGATTTGTACTCCCCAAAATAGTGATGTTTCTTCTGAATGCATGAGATCTTCAATATGGTCAGACATTTGCTCATCCATCTATTCTGCATCTTACTCCACTTTTTCTTCACAGATGTATTTCACCATTTCCCCGTTCAGCTCTTCATCTGTCATCTGTGAAATGCATGCTCCATATATGTCATCCTGAGGATGTAGAGATGTGTCTGAATGTAGGTATTTATCCTATGTGGTTGATATGAATAGCTCGGGTAGCTCTTCTTCAAACATCAGTGCAATGCATGCTCTAAGATCTTCATTTTGAGGTTGCAAAGTTTCATCCTCACTTATAGTTGGTACAGACAACTCAGTTACTTGTTCCTCGTCAGAGTCTGATGAATAATAAAAATAAAATTGAGATTATGCTGGTTCGGGCTCCTGAACTGATACCTCTGATTCTTGATACTGCTCAGCCTATTCCTCTGTTAAGGTGTCATCATGAAATGCTTGGTATTCTAAGGCTTCCTCAATGTTATTTGAATTTACTCCGTGAGGTATATAGTTCTGGTTGTTGATTATTTGTCTCAATTCATTTACCATCCTCTGTAAGGTTTGGATTTGATCCGGAAACGTTGCATCATGTTCATCTTCCTGTTTCTCGAGCCTATTTATCAACTGTCTTCCCACTGATGGTTTTGGTCCTTGAAGATCGTAGGTTGATGGTGGATAAGATGGAAAATATGGTTCAGTGAAATATGCTGGTTCATTATATGAAGGTTTCTGATAGTTCTGCCACCCTGAATTGTAGAGGTATATGCATTGATTGCTCGGGTGGTTACCATCACATATCTCATATCTCCTCAATGCGTTCTGAAATGGTTGGACAAATATTGTATTGATTGGTTCTAACATCCATGGATAGTTGTTGAGTTGAACAACATGCCTCAGAAAACCGGGCTACTGCTCCCTGATTTGGGGTGTATCATTTCTTTGTAAAGCTCGTAATTCTTCCATCGCCCAATAATGTTCCATTTCAACCACCTGAAAAAATAAAATAAAAAAATAAAAATTACAGATAAAATTAAAGAAAATTAGATACAAGTAAAATATATAGCTTCAAAACTAATAACGCAAGAAAAATAAGTCCCCGACAACGGCACCTAAAACTTGATCAGTGAAATCACACACGTAACGCAAGCGCAAGTATCGCTCAAGTAGTATAAAAATATCGATCCCACGAGGACTTAATTTCTATTATTGTTATTAATTATTGATTCTATTTATTTACATGTATCTAATTAAAGAAAGAAGTGAATGATTGCTTGATTGGTTGGTTAGATGTGGTTTTGCTAAATATATAAAAACATAAAAGAAAATACTAAGGAAAATAAACAAAAGACACAAATATCTAGGGTTGTGATTCCACACAATATTATTCTAATGATGAATTGATTCTCTTATATATGTGTAATAAATCAGTTTGCTAACCTGGAACACGAATATATTCAAAAACCTATGTCGATGGTCAGATGCAAACACCCAAATAACTTAATTAATCATATGTCTATGTTAACCAAGTTATATGAATTCATTAAGTTCAAGTTCCAATTGTGCCTACCCCCGCCCGACAAGTATATTCCTATCCTGTAAAGAAATCTACCTAAGGATCAGCATGCCCTAAGGTGAGGTTGTGAGCTATTGAATCTAAGGCTGAAACCTAAAATCTCTTTTCCAAGTTCATTTAAGTTTAGCACATCAATTTTATTGGTGATCAGGCAACAAGAAGTATTAAGCTTAAGATTCAATAAACAAACTAAAGTATTAAACATAATATAATTAAATCAATTATTAAGCATGTGAATATTGTGTTTCATCACTTCCCTATAATAAAAATAAAATATTGGGGTTAGGGGATCAACCTTTAATATTTCAAAAGTAGAAATCTCACTTTATTATAATATAGAACTTATCAGTATTACCCAATTAAGTCAAACCAGCCATAAAGGCGGTGTTATTATTTGTCCATAAACCAGCCATATATGCGGTAATCATCTGTCACCTAAAGACCGACCATATAGACGGTGTCACATTATGTCAAATAAATAAAACCAGCCATTAAG
The DNA here is from genome assembly GCA_019454045.1 of Zanthoxylum bungeanum. NCBI lineage: Eukaryota > Viridiplantae > Streptophyta > Magnoliopsida > Sapindales > Rutaceae > Zanthoxylum > Zanthoxylum bungeanum. Next base: position 59,619 of record SKCR01040217.1, read on the forward strand.
GCGGTATCAACTTCAATCCATATTATTAAATTATAATTTCCATATTATAAAATAAGTGAGATTAATCTATCTTACCATATTAAAGGTTTCACCATTTCCCCAGCAGAAATTAACTACAAAACATAAAAGAAAGTAAAAACACACAAACTATTATTACTAAAAATAAAAATACATAATCAAAATATAGAAAATAAACACACAAGATATAATCCTCAAGTTCTTTAATAGAAGCCTTAAGGAAAGTATGAAATTTACAAATGAAATGGCTTGGTATTTATAAGTAAAATTTTGCCTCCACCGATTTCTCCACAAATCTCTCCACCAATTGCTCCACCAAACATGACACCAAACATGCCAAAAAACATGGCACCAAATCCTCCACCAAACATGCAAGAAGTTTGACAATTTTTATTTTTTATTTTTTATTTTTTTTTGTTTTGAAAATGACTTTTATAATTACACATAACATACTTTTAGGTTTTTCATCAATTTCGGTTATGTAATCTTCAGAATTCGAAATTCCTATGAACTTAAAAGTTGTAGATCTTTGAGTCTTCTTTAATCTGGAACTTGAATCACCTCAATCCGATATCGGAGTAGAATGTTATGGCCAAAATACAAATATTACGCAAAGTTGAAATTTCCGAAATTGTACTTCGTTAGAACGCCATTTCAAGTTTCCAACCTCTAAAATCCAAATGTCAAGTCCAGTTTTTGCCCTTATTTGTTCCATATTTCGTTCTGATTGATTCCATTGAGTTTCGATTTTATTTTATATGCAAAATAAACTAAAACACATCAAAACGTTTATAAAACCCAAGAAACTATACAAAATATTAAGTAAAAGGGGCGGTAAATAGTGATATATTTTCCGCTCATCACCATCAAACATGGTTGCTAATCAGATCCGGTATAATAGTGGATTGAAACCAATGGGAGGTAACACACAACTCCCAAGGTTTCCCACTGTATCACTATATAAGTGGGAACTGAAACACACTTCACCATTTATTATGCATAACAACGCATAAACTCTCATGAGCTCTCTCATCACATCACATCTCATCTCATCTCATCTCCGACCACTATTATACAAAACCCGACTACATAACATAACAACATACATCATCCAATATAATCAAATCTCACATTCAATCTATCAATCTCATCTCAACAATCATGAATTCATATTTCTCATGTTTTCAATAACTCAATAAATATCTCAGCATAAATATATAAATATATAGACACACACACACACACATATATAATTATATTTATACTATAATATATATATATATACACACATACATACTTTAACAACAATCAATAATAAACAAACAATTATGATAAGGAATCATCATACGTTTACTTACCTCAATCCACACAACTCCCAAAACGGTAATAATAACGTATCAAGCTCCATCGACCTTCAAATCTCACAACGAAGGAACCATTGGTCAGTATATATCACAAGGATCACAGTGATGGTGGTGGTGACGGCTGAAGTACGATGGTTACGGACAACCGGTCAAACAACGATAACTATCATTTTTGGCTCGTTTCTCAACAACCGAATGTCCGATTTGGGCAAACGAAGTGTCCACACTGCATATCTTGATGATGGGAAGATTTTGGTCCGGGAGGTGTTCTTTACGCATGGCGGCGTGTGGGCGCATGGGACGGCAACGAAGCGACGCATGTAAATGTGTGTGAATTAGTTACGGCGACAGACTGGTGGTGTTGGCTTCGTCTCGTCGAGAGGATTCTCCAAATATGGTCACTCACCGGAAAAGGAGATCAGACGACAACGAACAAGACATTTTCTCTCTCTGAGCATACTTTTTCTCTCTCTAACTGTTTCTCTCTCGATATGTTTTAGTTTCTCTCTCTAAAATTCCCTGAAAATGCTCTCAAATCTCCCTGGAAATTGCTCAAGACACAACTCACCCTCTCCTCTTTGGATACAATTTAAAAAAACTCTCAAATGCCAAAGTTGGTTGAATAATAAAAGGAAATGGTGGTAGTTAGTAGGGTTTGTTATTTGATTGAATTAAGGGTGGAGTTGATGATTTTATTTGGTTTTGATAATTTGGAGACATATAAACTTGTTTTAGGTAATGATAATATGATTATGGGGTTTGGTTAGGTTTGATATGATATGATAATGGGATATAAAAAAAATTGAGATATTACAGATTCTTAGATGTCGTATTATTTGATGTGTATAATATTTTAATCCTTTATACGTACAAACGTGGACATAAACAAACATGAGTCTAGAGTACAAATATGTACCCAACACACAAAGCAGTAATGAAAATTACTAGAATCTTCTGATAATAAACAAACTCCTCCAAAAAAAGATCTCATATTAGAATCTCCTGATAAATATAGGATTTTCCTTGTGTAAAACTGGTCCAAAACGTATCCAAAATAATTCACTTACCTATGAGCGTTCGAACGCCCCTCAAACGCAAAGTTTCTACCTCTGGGTGTTCGAACGCGCAGACGAACACACGTCACGGACTGGTTTTGAAGTGCAACTTAAATCACTTGTAACTTTCTCGTCCCTTGAAAAAATAATGCATTATTTATATGTACGTGATCGTCTTCAAGTGTACTTTGTAATGACGCTGATCCCATGTCAATTGGAGCTCTAAATATTCTGAAATGTCCAAAAGAGTGAATATCGCTATGATATCTCCATATGATGTTGTCCAAATACTTGTCCAATTGCTCTGAGATCTCCAACCCTCGTTACAACTCAATTGAACTTATTTTGTTACAGAAATTACTAACAAACTTTGAACTAACAAGCTTTATTCAATGGATTTCTAGGTTTCAAAGAGAATTGAATCAGATAATTTATTGAATTCATCAAAACAACCACCCTAATTAACGTTTTACCTTGAAATAATGATTGTAGGTAAGTAGTATAGATGATGAATTCGAAGAGGTATTGTTTTTATTGAGAGCACATAATGCGTTGAATCAAGTACTTAGAATTTGAATTAATTCTTGAAAAGGCTTGAAGTGAAGGAAAGGGATGACTACCGATGGCAACAGAAAGACACCAAAAAACTAAATTTAATTCATTAAAACAATAATCCTAATTAATGTTTTACCCTAAAATAAGGAGATATCTCAATATAGTAATATATTGATTGATGTTTCCAAAACACACACCAAATGAGAGTATTTATATGTGTTGGCAGATAAAATCCCCGCAGGGCGAGTTCGTACTAGAATGAGAGGAAGTGCGAAAAGAAGAAGGGCGATGGGCGAAGAGCGACGAAAAGACATAGGACGATCGCCAATGGCCAGAACAAAAACGTGCGATGCAGTTATCTTCATCCCAAAGCAGTTGAGCGGTTGTTCCTTCACGATCAGACAGTTAAGGCACACGACCCAGCAGTTACAAGCACTACTCAAAACTGCAAAAAGATGGTGGAACTGCTCAAATCAGTTATCAAGTGGCAATATAAAAGCTCGCATACCCCAAGAGAGAGAAGAGACAAAAAAATGAAGACTCAATCGAGCATATTTTATCTTTTTATTTCTTAGCTTGTAACTTAGGACTGTAACTTGTGTGCTTGTGCCCCTTGGAGGCTTATTCACTTAATTCAATACACCCCTTGCTGGGACTTTGTCTCAGGAGGTTTGAACCTTACACGCTCTTTTTCCCTGCACGCGTAAAACCTGCGCAAACAGTTTTTGGCGACCACAGTGGGAGTATTGGTGTAACAAAGTGGAGATGCCTCCGAAAAGAAATGCTCAGACTGGCTCAACCGTGGAGGAAGGTGGACTGGAGCAAACCAACCAGCCCAACGTTCCAGCCATAGTGGGTCAGTTCGAGGGTCTAGCAGATGTCAGCCGGTACGAACCAGTTATGGAGCTCAGCCCTAATGCGATGCGCGCATTGTTTGGCGAATTCACACAGGATGTCGTCGAATAGGTCAGGCTCCAAAATGCACATGTTGTAGACAAATTCGTATCGACTAGTAACTTGCACTATGAAAATATGGCCAAATACCTAAGCTCAATGAGCGAATTGGTGGCCAAATGTATAAACGGCGGAACAGCGCTACCGTCGACCACGCTTCTCCCTGTAGTAGGCAGTCAGGAATCTGGTCCTAGTGGTGTTCCCCTGCAAGGAACCAATACCCCTATGGTTCCCAGAGGAGGGACGAGCCCTGGAGGGCACGACCCACCATTAGGGCCAAATATTCACCAAGGGCCAAATATGGCTCAACACGAAATCGTGGTGCCTCAGGGTGTCCAAAATTCCCAGGGACAGAATCATGATTATGTCCCACTCCTGAGAGGGCCGCAACCGCCCCCTATAGCCGTGCCATTCAATGGCAATGATATGCTAAGGGAGCAAATGACCGAAATTCTGCAAAACCAATTCGGTCTAGGCATACGACCAATTCGGCCTAGATATCGGAAGCCTTACCCTGATTAGGTCGATGTGGCTTATCCGTGGCCGAGAAATTACAAGATACCAGACTTTACCCTCTTTATGGGGTCTGGAGAAGTTTCCACTATGGAGCATATAGGACGATTCACCCTCCAGTGCGGGGAAGTCAATGATTTCCATAGACTAAGGTTGTTTCATGGTTCGTTATCAAGGGTGGCTTTCTCATGGTATGTCAGCTTACCAGCCAATTCAGTAGAAAGTTGGCAGTAAATGGAGCAACTGTTCCATTTGCAATTTTATAAGGCCGAATCTGAAGTGGCCTTGGCTGATTTGGCAAATTTGAGACAATTGCCAGGGGAATGGGCAGAAACGTTTCTACAACGATTTAAGGTAGCCCAAGGCCGATGTGTTGGTGTTCCTAGAACATACCAAGGATCTAATAAGCATGAAAACATGTTCATAAATTCAAAATAAGTTGCGGAATTACTTACATTGAATGGATTTGAGCTTTTAAAATTTTGAGAAGAAGATCCAAGATCCAAGATGCTTCCTTTGTTGATTCCAAGCTTTGAGTTGAAGATCTCCAAGATCCTTCATTTGTTGATTCCAAGCTTTTGAAGTTGTTTCCCTATCACCTTAGTTGATTTCTCCAAGTGCTAGCTTTGTTGATCTTGCCACAAAATCAAAGAGAATAAGGACATGAAGCTCACGCCCATGGAGGTCCATTAGGGTTTTCCTTTTGTTCCAAAATGTGTTTTGTGTGAAGCATTAGTGTGAAGAGAGGGAGCTAGGGTTTTGTTAAAGGGTTTTTACCCTTTTCACCAAAACCATGTAGTTGGGGTAATTTGGTTTCACCTAAACCAAGTAGTTGGAAAGTAAATGGTTTTGGCATAAATGCCAACAACTTTCCAACCACCACTTCACATGTGTGACATGTGTGAAGTGGGCCCCACCATTTTGAATTCAAAACTCAAAATGTCTCTACGAACATTTGCCGCGGCTCGGTTCCGTTTAATCCGATTAAACGAACTTTCGTCGCTAAATAATTAAATCTAATTTAATTAAATAACGATGCCTCGCAAATATATTACGAACGTCATTTACGAATTAATTCTAAATTAATTCGTTCGTTCGTATTAAAGTCCAACTTTAATTTCGTAATGAAATCCAATTCATTTTAATATATCCGATATATTAATTTTAGCCCATACGAATAAATTAAATAGAAAAATCAAATTTAACTATCAAATTTATTCTACCGAGTAATTCCAAATTAATCGCGTTCTCTCTCTTCCGAACACATTTAATCCCAGATTAAATAATACCTCAATTAATCCCAGATTAATTTTCTCCATCTTAATTAATCCCAGATTAATTTTCTCTCTTAATTAATCCCAGATTAATACTAATTTAAATCAACTGTCATCGGTGAATCTTTGGGAAGCGACCCAAGAGATCCCTGGATATGTTGGCAGTAAATACGGTCATCGGATTATCCGAATACGTGCGTACCTCATACCACGTGCTTACCGATTTACAAGACATGGTTGGCTTCTAGCAAAGCACCGTGCCTACCCAATTCTCCAGAAATATTCTTACTGGAATATATAATCTATGTCAGGCGTAGTATACGTAGTATTGCGTATTGCGATCCAGTATCGGATTGTCACGTGCTAGGCCTGGGGCTGGAATGTGTCTGCCCCGTACGAAGCACATGTCGGATGTCTGGTAACTAGTCTCTATTATCGGACATACATGACCTAGTCATAATATCCCGATGACTGTAGTACTTAAGAGCACTAGTACCGTATCCTACGTGACATCATCTCCACTATGACTGGAGTGATACTTCCGTCTTGACATCACACCCAATACACTACGATTCTCGATATACCCAGCAGAGGCGTACACAGAACCTGTTAAAGCCCTGGATGACCAAAACAAGCATATGACTTGTCGCAAGTATTAGCGATGCAAGTCTCAGGTTAAGACCAAATACACCTACCCTGATATCGGACTTCCATAGACACATAGTCATACTACCAATGGAATTCCGAGGGGTCTATCCAGAGCGAAGCTATTTTCCGAACCATCGGTAAAACACAACCTCCTATTACACTTGCATGAGTATCCTATACCCAAATATATGAGAACTATGCCGTTATGATCTCACATAACACGCACAAGTGTAATACTAGTCTATTTCGCATTATCGATGTCCAGTCTCGATAATACTAAGACTAGGGATATTTAATGATTAATCCTTCGTGGACTGATACTGTCTCATATCATCTCAATCCAGGAACTAATCATATGGACCTCATATCATTTATACATCTAGGTGATCTAATCACAAATGATAAGAGTGCAATCTCTTTGTCACATAGTTAATTTGTACAACAACACCATGATCTGTACAAATAGTGACGCTATGGGTCATAATTGTCCAACAATCTCCCACTTGGCCTATAGCCAGTCACTCGAGTGTCTTACACCCGAACCATGTACGGTTCGCTCAAACTCCTGAGGAAAAGCTTTCGTTAGCGGATTTGTATTATTATCGTCTGATGTATTTATTCGATCATCACATCGCCACGATGTATGATCCGAACGAATCAGATGAATAGTCGAAGTATATATCTGGATCGTTGATGAGACCATTAATTCTTTAGTCTGCGCTGTAGCCTAGCTCAGCTGCTAACAGAACTATATCTAATCTAATTAGATTTGTTAATGACCCAGATGGCTTCTATTGCTGCCTCAGCCGCAGCAATAACCCGCATTTGTTGTTTATTTGGTAACATTATCTTGCTTGGAAGATTTCCAGCTCACTGTTCCGTTATTCAAACTGTATAGTACCGTTGTTTTATCGGTTAGGAAGCTTGCAGTAGTGATCTCAGTCACTTCAAGTTCTCCTTCTCCATAGTTTAAGACATCATCCTTAGTTCTCTAAGATACTAACAGATGTTCTTAATATCAATCCAGTGACTATCACTTGGATTGACCTGTTTGTGACTCCATATGCTCAAAGCGTATG
>SKCR01040218.1:0-108053 GCA_019454045.1 Zanthoxylum bungeanum
AAATCTATAAGAGTTTTACTAACTAGAGATGCTACCTTTAACTCTTTTTAGATCATCCTCTACCCCATAGATAGGTTTAACCAACTAATACCCTAACAAGTCACCAAATATTAATTTATATTTTGAGTAGTGTTGTAGTTGCACAATATACATCTAAACAGTAAAAAAATAGCTAGATTTATATCAACCATATATTTAGATGTAGCTACGTAGAGAACAACCTGTATATTTTATATTTTATGAAGATGTTTGGCCTTTACATAATAAAGTGTTTAGGGAAATTAAAAAATAAATAAACAAAAGCAAACATGTCTAGCGGGATAGAGCGAAATTGTGAAGGTGTTAAAAAAGATTTAGATTCGGTGTTAGAAAGTTTAGTACTGAATTTTTTTATTTATAAATTTGTATATGTAAGGACTCAGACACCATCCATCTCCACATTGGTATGATATTATCCACTTTGAGCTTAAGTCCTCATGAATTTGCTCTTAGGCTATACCAAAAAACCTCATTCTAATAAAGATACATGTCAATCCTTATATACACACGATCTTCTCCATTCTTAACCAATGTGAGACTTTATTTGCTCACAATAATATAGTGCCCGCACTTTGTGCGGGTTGCACATATATTTTAAGTATTCATTTCGTAAATGCTTCGGAGCTTGTCAGTTTTATAGCCTAATGAGACAATTGATTTACTTGCACGTAATATTTACACATCCTTCTTTTATCTCTCAATCTCTCAAATATTATTTCAATTAACTGTATAATACCTAATAGTTAGAGTCTACATCCTGAATCACAGTAAGTACTAAAAAATTCATAAAATAAAAAGTTATAAAATAATTCAAAATAAAATAACAAATAACAATAGTCCCGAAATCTAAAAAAATATCTAGGTTGTGGGCGGCTACTTTTTAGTTTCTTATTTTAAATAGGAGATTATTATTTTTTATATTGTAATAGATTTTTAGTTAATAATTTATTATTTAATTTGATAATTTAATAATAAAAATATTGATTGTAGAGATTATTGTCATGTATATTTTTTTAATAAAAGATTATAATATATTCTTATTATAATAGGTAATAAAAAAAATAATTGTAGAGATTAAGTATCGTGGGCGATGAGAAGAAAACTTAAAAATATTTTACATATATCCTTGTCAAATTATCTATTAATTTATTGAAAAAATTAATAGGATAATATAACATGTTTATTGTTATAATATGATTCTTATTTAATAGATTTATAAATTTAATTTTATATTTAATAGTGCTTTTGATTGTAATATGATAGTATAATATTTCTTATTATAATACAGTTTTTATAAATTATAATATGCATTTTATTGTAATAGGTTTTTTATTTAATAAAAAATTAATTGTAAAGATATTTAATTTTATATTAATTTAATAATAAAAAATTATAGCAGTTAATTGTAAGATTAAGTGTCACATGTGTTTTTTATTTTAATGAGAGAATATAATATGTTTCTTATATAATATGTTTCTTATTTAATTTTATAATTTTATAATAATAAATCAAAATATTAATTAATTAGTTAATAAGTTTCTTAATTTAATAATATTATTATGTTTTATATTGTAATAGATTCTCAGTTAATAATCTATTATTTTAATTTTATAATTTAATAATAAAAATAATTATAGATAAATTTAATTTTATAATTTAATAATAAAAATTAATTGTAGAGATTAGGTTAATTGTAGATAATTTAATATTATTTTTTATTTTATAGGAATTATAATATGTTTTATTGTTATAAAAGAATTTTTTATAAATTATAATATGTATTTATTGTAATATGTATTTTTATTTAATAGATTTATAAATTTAATTTTTTAACTTTAATATAAAACTGTCAAGTAACGGGATGAAAATGCTTAAAAATGTTTAACTTATATATATATATTATATATATATATATATATATATATATATATATATATTGATGGTTGTGGTTTTTTCACCCCTAAGAAGTCAGAATCTCTCGGAAGGGGTAGAATGGAGATTACAGTTAACAGATAAAGTCCCAATAACATTGTGAAGATAAGAGGTCGACAGAGGGTCCAGAGCACAAGGTACACGTTGAGACACCGATGTGGTCATGTCTGTGGTGGTTAGGTCCGACAGCACTAGAACATTTGTGAAGATTTACCCAATGTGGTCGGGTCAGTCCCAACTGCAGACTCTCGGGATAACCTCGACATCAGACTCTCAGGGCAGCCTCGACATCAGACTCGACATTCAGAGCCTCGTGTCGGCCTCTGAAGTCAGGATCGACTCACAGATCAGACTCGGTCGAGAAATCAGACCAAAAACCTAGAGTCTCGGTACACCGACCCGCTCTGTTAGTAGACACAATGAAAGATGACCTGTCTTGGCACACCGACCGGTTACCTAGGTCGGGGATATATATAAATATATTGTTAATAGTTATTTAATAGTAATTTAAATATAATGAATCTTAATTGTTATTAATACGTGCGAGAAAATTATGAATTAATTTAATATAATTCAACTAATAATAGATTCAAATTCGTTGTAAAAATCATTGTATGTAATTAGATGAGGAAATAATGACGTGATAACATGATCACAACTAAACTTTATATCCTATTATAACTCGAGGAGGATGCTCTTTTCAAGCTCTTATCATCATAATTCAGCTGAAAAAGAAGCCAAGCCAAGTTATAGATAGAGCTATGACGGCATAATGGTTAATGCTTAGATTGCGACGTATATTGTTGGTAAATATTATGTCATTAAACAGTAATATAATCATGCAAATCAAACGGATCAAACTTCCAAAATAGATCTAGATGCAAAACCCTAAAACCAGAAAAACTTAAAGACAAAACCTGGAAATTGAGATTATAGAAACAATCCAAGTCGAGATGATCTCTGTCCTTAAGAACTTATTGGCTCCGTCACGGGTGCTTTACGGATTCGTTTTGCCAACGTTCTCCCAGGATTACTCGGAATCTTCTTGTTCAAGGAGCACTCCTTAACAAGTGTGTGAACTAGGAATAATGGTGGATTCTCTCTCAAAAAAAACAAGGAAAACAATGTCTCTGCTTAACAAAATTCGGATATCTTTCTGTATCTTTTTTGGAAATCAAGCCTACTTATATAGGCATGGAAGGGTGCCAATAGGGCACCCTTTGGGATGGGGTGCAACCCCCAAAGGGTTGTACCCCTTACAAGCACCCAATCCAATCCAAAAGACAGAAATACCCTTAATGAAGAATTTCCTACAATCCCCCACAATTCTTCAAATATCCACGGAGACATTTGAGAGAGTTACCATGAACTAAAGCTGCATCGAAATAGGTAGCTTTCGCCTTGAACCTTTCCTAGTGAGTGACAATCGGATTTACTTGGCAAACCAGTGACCCATAGTCTTGAACTGTTCTGCCGTTGGTGTAAACCAAGACAATTGCCAACACACAGCTTTAATTCGACCATTTTCCCGTTCTACGGTTGTGTTCATTTGGCCCTGAACAACGGTCCTGGATTCATCAAGCACTTTAGGGTAACCCGCCTTTAAAGGTTCCCATGGAAGCGGCCTCACTTCTTACTTGAAATAGGTGATCTGCTATGAAGAGGTAATCTGTCTTTACCCCCATTAGGACTCATCTCCTAATATAGTGATCATTAAAAGCCTTAGCTTATCCTAACCAATGACAGACAGCACTCAGCGTCATAATCGGAATGGGAAAGAGTACGGAACTCTTCAGTGCTTGTTTTGAATTGCACAAAGTTTCTGTTGTCCCTTTTGAACCTAGATCTTGGGATCTCCAGTCAACTAGGTTGGGTTTCCACAGTGACAATTCTTAGATTATAGGCTTCAAGCCCATTCCCCTCGATGACTTCTCAACTTGCTCTCGAGGTAAACCTTTAGTTAGTGGATCCGCTAGGTTTTCCTTCGACCTGACATAATCGATCGTTATTATGCCACTTGAGAGCAGTTGACGTATGGTATTATGTCTCCGACGTATGTGTCGAGACTTACCATTATACATTGTATTTTGGGCTCTCCCAATAGCCGATTGGCTGTCACAATGTATGCTTATCGCTGGCACCGGTTTGGGCCAACTAGGAATATCCTCCAGGAAGTTTTCTAAGCCATTCTGCTTCTTCCGCTGTTTGTTCTAACGCTATGAACTCTGATTCCATAGTAGACCGGGCAATACATGTTTGCCTCGAGGATTTCCATGACACGGCCGCATTACCAAGTGTGAAAACAAATCCACTCGTGGATTTGGAATCCACCGTATCAGATATCCAGTTAGCATCGCTGTAACCCTCTAGTACAGCAGGATATCTCTCGTAATGTAGCCCATATTTTGAAGTTTCTCTCAGATACCTCAAAACTCTTACTATGGCTTTCCAGTGGTTGTGTCCTGGATTACTCGTATATCTGCTAAGCCGATTCACAGCTTGAGCGATATCAGGTCGTGTGCAATTCGTGAGATACATCAGACTTCCGATGATTCTCGAATACTCTAGTTGCGATATGCTTGAACCAGTATTCTTTGATAAATGAAGAGTTAGGTCTACAGGGGTTCTAGCCACGTTTAGATCCCCTTTGATATATTTATCGAGTATCTTCTCAATATAATGAGTCTGTGATAATATATATCCGTCTGATGTCCTAGAAATTTTATTCCTAGGATCACATCAGCTATCCCCATATCTTTCATATCAAATCTGCTGGATAACACGTTTTTGGTAAACTTAATCATTTCATGATTACTACCAATTATCAGCATATCGTCTACATAGAGACACACAATGACATATCCTTTTTGAGTTGATTTGGTGTACACACACTTATCACACTCATTGGTTTTAAACCCATTTGACAACATTTCTTTGTCAAATTTCTCATGCCATTGTTTCGGTGCTTGTTTTAATCCGTACAAGGATTTTACAAGTTTGCACACCTTCTGTTTTTGTCCAGGAACACTAAACCCTTCTGGTTGTTCCATGTAAATTCTTCATCCAATTCACCATTCAAGAATGCTGTCTTTACATCCATTTGATGTATTTCAAGACCAAATATAGCTGCTATGGCTATGAGCATTCTTATCGATGTGATGCGAGTCACCGGTGAATAGGTGTCAAAGTAATCAAGGCCTTCCTTTTGTCTATAACCTTTTATGACAAGTCTCGCCTTATACTTATCTATTGATCCATCCGTTTTCATCTTCCTTTTGAATATCCATTTGTAGCCCAGCGGCTTACAACCTGGCGGAAGATCAACCAACTCCCAAGTATGGTTCTGTAGGATTGAATCAATCTCACTGTTAATAGCCTCTTTCCAAAGAGGTGCCTCCGGAGAAGTCACAGCTTCTTTATAACTTTGAGGCTCATTTTCTAACAAGTATGTTAGAAAATCGGGACCAAACGACTTAGACGTTCTAGCTCTTTTGCTACGTCTAGGCTCGATTGTCTCAGCATTTACACGTTGATCTGATTCTTGGTCAACTTGATCACTGTCATTGACAGTATCAACTGTTCTTTTGAGAGACCCAGTTATTTGTCTTTCCTTACAAGGAAATGTCTCTTCAAAAAATATCGCATTCCTTGACTCAATTATCATATTAGGATTGATGTCAGGAATCTCCGACTTGTGCACCAAGAATCGATACGCACTACTGTTGTGAGCATATCCAATGAATATACAGTCAACAGTTTTGGGTCCTATTCTAACCATCTTAGGTTTAGGAACCATTACTTTGGCAAGACACCCCCACACTTTGAGGTATTTGTAGGAAGGTACGAAACCTTTCCACAATTCATATGGTGTCTTGTCTAGTCTTCTGTGAGGAAGCTTGTTCAGAACGTAGTTTGCGGAAAGCAAGGCTTCCCCCCACAAGTTTCTGGGGTAAACCCGAACTTGTCAACATGGCGTTCATCATTTCCTTCAACGTTCGGTTTTTGCGTTCCGCAATTCCGTTCTGTTGAGGAGAATAAGGAGCAGTGGTTTCGTGAATAATTCCGTGCACAGAACAATATTCACCGAACGGTGAAACGTATTCACCACCTCTATCACTCCTGATTCTTTTGATTTTCTTGCCAAGTTGATTTTCAACTTCGCTCTTATAGTGTACAAAGCTTTCAATAGCTTCTGCTTTGCTTCTCAACAAGTACACATAACAGAATCTTGTGCTGTCATCGATAAAAGTGACAAAGTACTTTTTACCGCCTCTTGTTTGCACAATATTCATGTCACATACATCAGTATGTACAAGTTCTAGCGGTTCAGAACTGCGTTCGATAGAATGAAATGATGTTCTATGTATTTTTGCTTCAACACATGCTTCACACTTATGTTGGCTATCAATTGCAAATTTAGGTAGAGGTCCATGTTAATTAATTTACGCATGGTATCATAATTAACATGTCCTAACCTTCCATGCCATACATTTGTGACACAATAATATAAGCAGACGAACTAGCTTTATTAATAGCACGATTAACAGTCATTACATTTAGCTTGAAAAGGCCCTCAGTTAGGTATCCTTTTCCTACATACATATCATTCTTAGTCATTACAAACTTGTCAGAAACAAATACAAGCTTAAACCCAGCCTTACTAAGAAGAGATCCTGAGACTAAGTTCTTCCGAATATCTGGAACGTGCAGTACATTCTTCAATGTTAGCTCCTTTCCGGATGTCATCTTCAGAACAACTGTGCCTTGTCCAACCACCTGAGAGGTAGACGAGTTTCCCATTGTCAGATGATCGCCGCCATCGACCTTCTGGTACATGGAAAAATCTTACTTTCTGCACAGATATGGCGAGTAGCCCCAGTGTCTACCCACCATTCTCTCGGATTCCCAACTATGTTGGCTTCGGTTACCACTGCTGATAGTTCCATCTCTGAGATATCATCAGTCAGCTGCTCGCCTTCAGTAACATGGGCCTCATATTTCTTTTTCTTGCCCTTGTCCTGAGACTTCTTGTTCCTGCAGTCCTTTGACATATGACCGCTCTTTCCACAGTTGTAGCATTTTCCCTTGAACTTCTTGTTCCCAGAGTCAGCTCCACTGTTCTTTCTCTTTTTGCTACCCTTTGCACCTTCAATGATGTGGGCCTTAGACTCCAGAGTCTTGTAGCTGGCCTTCTCGGACATCCTGTTGTCCTCCTCGATTCTCAATCGAACACTGAGGTCTTCAAGGCTCATCTGCTTCTTTTTGTGTTTCAGATAGCTCCTGAAGTCCTTCCATGATGGAGGCAACTTTTCAATTATGGCGGCAACTTGAAACATCTCACAGAGTTTCATCCCTCATCCAGTATTTCATGAATGATCAATTGCAGTTCACCCAACTGAGACATCACCGTCCTTGAATCTACCATCTTGTAGTCCAAGAACCTACCCACGACAAATTTCTTTTGTCCGGCATCTTCAGTTTTATACTTCTTCTCGAGAGATTCCCAGAGAATCTTCGCAGAAGTCATGCCTTGGTACACATTGTACAGGGTATTGTCAAGACCACCCAAAAGGTAGTTCTTGCATAAGAAGTCTCCAGACATCCAAGTCTGTTCTCGCTCTTCCTTGGCCTTCTCAGATTCACCCTCCACAGGACCCGGAGGATCTTTGAGGAATTTTGCCAACTGGAGAGTTGTCAGGTAGAACAGCATCTTACTCTGCCATTGTTTGAAATTTGCCCCACCAAATTTCTCCGGTTTTTCTCCATGAGAGACCGGTACCGTGATATTTCCGCTAGCCATATGTAACTGGAAAATCAACAGGGTCAATTAGTCTACGAAAGACAAATTGCACAACGATCAACGAATGATCTTTGTTCAAAGTGATAAACGATAAATGTAGATATATTTAATTCAATCAAGATTGGATGGAATTACTTGTGTAATATTACACTTTAAATTCTCAACCAATTATGCAACAATCAAACAATTTCAACTTTATCACAATGTGTATGCTTGTGATAATTGAACAACCTAATAACTTAAATCTATACTTCCAAGATTAATGTGTTAACAGTATATGACTTACCAAGTTAATATTATTTAAGTTTGCAGTTTATAAGAATTACAGGACTATCTCGTTAGTGTCGCGTTCGTATCTACGTTCGAACGAGACTGTCCAGTGTGTGTGTGCGTTCGTGTTGCGTTTGATAACGCGTTCGAACGAAGTGTTTCCAGAGAGTTCACGTTCGAGTAGCGTTTGATAACGCGTTCGAACGGTGTGATTCCAGAGAGTTCACGTTCGTATAGCGTTCGTGAACGCGTTCGAACGGAATGATTCCAGAGAGTTTGCGTTCGAGTTGCGTTTAGTACGCGTTCGAACGTTCTAAGGCAGAAGGATTGCGTTCGAGTTGCGTTTGAAGACGCGTTCGAACGTTCTAACGAAAGTTCAAATATTTAGCCTTCGCGTGCGTCGGGCGTTCGAACGCCCTACGGGTTTTTCATGCACAGTTCGTATTTTCCAGAAAATATTCAAACCCTAACATGCGAATTACTATCTAATAACATTAAGCAATAAGTTCTTAAGATTGTTGGTAAATATATGTCATTAAACAGTAATATAATCATGCAAATCAAACGGATCAAACTTCCAATAATAGATCTAGATGCAAAACCCTAAAAAACCAGAAAAACTTAAAGACTAAACCTGGAAATTGAGATTATAGAAACAATCCAAGTCGAGATGATCTCTGTCCTTAAGAACTTATTGGCTCCGTCACGGGTGCTTTACGGATTCGTTTTGCCAACGTTCTCCCAGGATTACTCGGAATCTTCTTGTTCAAGGAGCACTCCTTAACAAGTGTGTGAACTAGGAATAATGGTGGATTCTCTCTCAAAAAAAACAAAGGAAAACAATGTCTCTTGCTTAACAAAATTCGGATATCTTTCTGTTGTCTTGTTTTGGAAATCAAGCCTACTTATATAGGCATGGAAGGGTGCCAATAGGGCACCCTTTGGGATGGAGTGCAACCCCCAAAGGGTTTGTACCCCTTACAAGCACCCAATCCAATCCAAAAGACAGAAAACCCTTAATGAAGAATTCCTACAATATCGATACCAGCATTTGTTGTATTATTCATATGCCTCGGTTTGTCTATTAGTTTGATAATAAATATATGTTGACTGTGTGAATTAATTGTACGTCTATGAATATCGTTCCGCAGGTAATGTGGTATTATCAATCAATCATGTGTAATTGTATAAAAAATTATTATTAATTATTTAATTATTATTTTTTTTACTATTTTAATATATATGCAATAAATTATTGGATTATTATATGAATGTCGTGATATCACTGTTGTATAATATAATTTTTCCTTTTGAATAAAGCAATGTGAGAATGTGAAAGCATAAATGATTATGTTTTGTACATGTTGGTTCCAAAAAATATCGTGCACAGGCGTGTTAAAGGAGCGGATCCTCATAGTTAAAATTGATGATGATTGACTTTTAAAAACAAATGATTGTTAACAGGTCCTCTAAACTCCAAAAGGAGTGAACAATTAGATTAAAGTCAAGACACTGAAAATTAAATAAATAAAGAGATTGGAATTGTAAAAGGAATGCTTAAAGTACTAGAATTTTAATTATAAAAGGAAAGTTGAAATTATTAAAAGATTATAACTATTGGAAATAGGCATTTAGAATCCTAAAAGAGTTAAACTACTGGAAATAGAGTTTGAATTTAAGTTGTTGTTAGATTGAGTTGTGGTGTCCACAAATTATCGATCTTCATTGCTTTTTATACTCATGCGAACAACTGCTCCCTCCCACTTCAATGTCCTCTTTTTGGAGGAAATTCAACCTATGTTTGATTTGTTTGATTTTTGAAATAATCGACTTTTGTACTTGAGCCGAATTTATTATTAATTCAACTGAGATTTACATTGGACTTGACTTCAATAATTTAGGTGCAAACAATGCCCTCCATGCTAATTGGCCCATGCATGTTTATAAAGTTTAAATCCTCCATGACTCTTCACTTCCTTCCATCTTATCTTCTTTGAAGCATATGGCAAATCTTAAAAAGATCAAGTCAAAGATGGCTTTTAATTTAAAATACCCGGACACCCAAGCCAAACTAAATCCAAATACCCACTCTTTATTTTCCCAAATGCCTCAAATTTCACCACATTTAATACATTCAACAAAACCCATCAAACCAAAATCCCTAAAATCATATAAGCCCCAATTTCCTCTCATTCTTCATCGAACCAAATCCTTTTCCCTCAAACAAATTTCATCAGCCGATACCCCACTCATGGCCACACCGGAAGACGCCACAAACACGACAGCAATCTCGGACGACAACACTCAGTGGGTATTGTAGGAATTGATGCACAAATGTTTCGCTGAAGGACTCCTCGAGTAGCAGAAACGCACTTTGGCCGAGGAATCGACCTTGAAATTTTTTTCTATTCGTTTTTTTGTGTTGTTGTTTTATAAAAAAAAAATATATATATTTATGTTATTTTTGCTTTATTATTATTTTGTGTGTAAAAAAATTATTATTTTTGTTTGGATTTTGTTTTGTGTTTTTTAAAAAAAAAACTATACACAAACCAACAATAAATTTTTGACTAACCAAGTGAAATTTTTGTTCAGAGATGGCCGTGTAAAGAGTTTTTGCTCTTGAGACGCATATCAATATAATTCGTAATAAGTTATTTTTGTTTATTTCATTTTGAATCATTTAAATTTGTGAATTCTCCATAATATTGATTAAATTTGATCTTCATATGCTCATTTGACAGGTATTAATTTTGTAAAGGCAGTGAAATTTGTGTTTTATTTAAAAAAAAAAAACTAGTCATACTTTTACTTAGTGACCGGACATCTTGTCTAAACAAGCAGTGATTGTTCGCGTAAAACGGTATAATTTAAGTTAGTTTACAAAAAAATGGTATTAATAATAATCAAGCTTATACTTAGTAACCGGATATCTTGCCTCAACAAGCAGTGATTGTTCGCGTAAAACGGTAGAACTTGAGTTTGTAAAAAAATGTGTGTGAATAAGTTCAAATTCGTAGCCTCTCTGACTCTAGCAATTAAGTTCGTATGGGTGTTTTAACATTTAGTTCCTTAAAACCAACTGGTTTGGGAGTCACTGGCATAAAGCTCGTTACATCGGTTAAAGAGAAAGCTTAAGGAAATTGGACATTTCTTCTTTTTAACATCTAAGATCCAAGCAATTAAGTTCATAGGGGTGTCTTAACACCTAGTGCTCTAAAACCAAATGGTTTGGGAGTCACTGGCCCAAAGCTCGCTACAAGGATTGAAGATGTATTATTATTTAAAAAAAAAACTATTTTTTTTTTATTTATAAATAAACTTCCATTGCCAAAAAGATGTGAACTCTAATATAATTTTAGGACAAAAATATTACTCTATTCTAACAAGACCTGTGAATATTATGGGCACAATGAATTGATTAACACCTTGTTTTATGTGTGTATGGAGAAGGGTAAAAAGTACAAGAGAAATTACTTATTTGATAATTTAAAAAGAAAGAAAATAATTACTGACTTGGATAAGAATTATTTTTAAGTTTTCGCTTAAGTCACTAGGGACTAGTTGATGAATACTAAAAAGTGCATATTTATTAGACGATAAGTTAATCATTTTACACTTATAGTTTCACTAATCCCCTTTAATTGACACATTTATGAAATAATATTTTAAAGTTATGCTTTGAGTGTTTTTACTGTGTTATTTTATGTTTTTGTCAGGAAAAATACTGCTCGGAAGCTCGACAGGACAAACCAGACTTGAAAAGGGCAAAAAATGGAAATTTTGTTGTAACGTCGCGACGCGTGGAACCTTTGCGTCGCGACGCGCCTAATAAAACAAAGACACTGCCGTTTCGCCATTCTCTGACACGTGTCCCCAACGTGGCTTCACCATTCCTTGACACGTGTCCACAACATGCATTCGTTGGTCTGGGTGGCCAAGTTGCCTATAAATAGGAGCGTCCGGCATTAGAAATTTTCATACTTTCTTTCTGATTCCTCTGTAAATCTTGGAGAGAGAGTGTCTTGTTTGTTTATTTACTTAAATCTTTTTGTAATGTCTTTTTCTTTCAGTAATAAAAGTACAAGTATGTTTTATTACAAATGAGTAGCTAATTTCTTTTATGTTGGGGTAAGGGTGAAACTTTTATAATGAAAACATAGATTAAACTCTTCTATTATAAAATAAATTGAAATCTAATTATTAAAACTTGATTTAAATCTAGATTAATTATTGACAATTTGTCTACCGCCTTTATGCCTGGTTTTATCTTTCTACCGCATTTATGGCTAGTTTTATCTGTCTACCGCCTTTATGGCTGGTTTTATCTTTCTTCCGCCTTTATGGCTGGTTTTATACGATTTTGGCATAATTAAGTACCTTGGTAGGACTTGTTATAGAAAAACGGTATCACCACATTTATGGCTGGTTTTATGTTTTTGGCATGCTTAGTACCTTGGTAGGACTAGTTATTGACAGAAATAATTACCGTCTTTATGGCTGGTTCTTTTTATTGGCATAATTAATTCCTGAAATAAATTAAGTAGGTAACAATGGCAATTTATAAATTATAATAAAGCGAGATTTCTAAATGTTAAAAGACTAAAAGTGGATCCCCAACTCCAGCATTTCTTTCCATTATTGTAATTCAATCTAAAAGTTCCCAACTACTTCAACAAATCAAACTTTTCTTTTCCGCACTGTTCATTATTCTATTTCGCTAAATCTCTTCTCTGTGGATCGACCCCGGACTCACCGGGTTATTTTATTACTTCGACACTCTTATACTTGGGAGTAAAAGACCACTTTTCGAGCGTGTCAAGTTTTTGGCGCCGTTGCCGGGGAAGTTAATTTAGTAGATAGAATAATTACTAATTTCTTTTTTCTCTACTTTTCTTTTCTTATTTCGTATTTGTTTTTATTTAATTCTGCATCTTATTTCCTCTTCTTTTCTTTTATTTTGTGGATCCAAACTGTCTGATTAATCCTTGATGAACCTGAACCCAGAAATCCCACATATAGTAAGACCTTGTTTTTAATTTTTCTTGGTTACAGGAAACAGAAAAATCAATTAAAAAGTATTTATTGTTCATTAAAGATTTTTTTGAACCATCCCCATATAGAGATGCTCTCATAAAGCTTCACGAAAACATAATTCAAGACATTGAGAAAAATGAACGAGAAATTCAATTGAGATCGGAATTAACAAGGGTTAGAGGACGTTTTTAGATCTAAATCACTGCATCTGTATTCCCTTTATTTGTTCTTTTCTTTTATTTCATTTGTTAGTTTATAAGTTTTTTTTCTTGTAATTTCATATTTTTAATATAATTTGTCTTTAAGTTGCATGAAACACTGGTCTCGAACATCTAACGACAGATTAAAAAGAGAGTCTTCTTCACCTTCATTGTTTGTCAGAATGGCTGAAAACCAAATTGAAAATCCACATGCCCAAGTTGAAAACCCAGTTAATTAGGAAGAAAACGAGTCTCAGCATGGAGATCCTAATCACCCTAGGACACTCAGACAATTCATGAATCCCACTAGGTCAGGATCACCATCTTGCATTATTTTTCCACCAGAAGCAGCACGTTTCAATTTTAAGTCAAGTGTCATCAATCTTTTACCCACATTCCACGGTCTAGAATCAGAAAACCCTTATCAGCACCTAAGAGAGTTTGAAGAATTATGTAACACTTGCACAGACCAAAATTGTAGCATGAATATAATTCGGTTAAAGTTTTTTCCCTTTTCTTTAAAGGATAAAGCTAAAATTTGGCTACAAAACCTTAGGTCATGATCTATTAGAACATGGGATGATTTACAAGAGCAGTTTCTTAAAAAGTTCTTTCCTCCTCACAGGAAAAATTCCTTTAAGAGAAGAATTACAACATTCACACAAGAGTCGGGGGAAACACTTTACCAATATTGGGAGAGGTATAAAGAGATGTTAAATATTTGTCCACATCACAGGTTTGAAACATGGAGGTTAGTTGTCCAATTCTACGAGGGTTTAACACCCTAAGTTAGACAAGTAGTAGAGATGATGTGTAATGGTGAGTTCAGGGACAAAGTTCCTGAAGATGCACTGGATTACCTAGAGCACATAGCGGATAATACACAACAATTGGACACAATTGGTACTTATGAGTCATCTGTTAAACCACAGCCATCTGGTAGAGGTATGTTTAACCTTAGGGAAGACCATGACCTTGCTGCCAAGTATGCATTCCTGTCTAAAAAAATTGAGGCTTTAGAAACAAGGAAGAGTGATCATGTCAAGTCAGTCCAGGAAGTCATATGTCAAATTTGTAGTTCAAATGAACATGTCACAGAAGTTTGCCCGTCCTTACCAGCCTTGAAAGAATGTCTCCATGACCAAGTCAGTTCCATAAACACATTCAATAGACCAAATCCAAACCCATACTCACAGACCTATAATTCTGGTTGGAGAAACCATCCAAACTTCAATTGGAGGAATGATAACCAAGCACAACCTTCACACCAACCTCCCCAAGTATACCAGAATTTCCGAAATTCCCAGAATTATGCACCATATGTCCCACCACCTAGGAAAACTATTGAAGATAACTTGAGTGCATTCATGGAAAAACAAGAAACCATCAATAACCAAAATGCACAAATGATGAATGATTTGAAAGAGAATTTTGATAAAATCACATCTGCTTTGGCCATTAAAGAGAAAGGTAAGTTTCCTGCACAACCTCATTCAAATCCCAAAAGTCATCAAAACCCTCATGAGGGTAGTTCTGGAAATCAACACTTAGACCAAGTCAAAAATGTTATTACTCTTCACAGTGGTACAAACATCCATATACCTATTCTTGAACCTCGCGAAACTAAGAATAAATCAGAATCAGAGGGTAAGGAAGGGGTTGATGAGCCATTACCCGTCATCGATAATAACAGTTTTTCTCATGCACTTTCATTTCCTCAGGCATTAAAAATAAAGAAATTGAACCATTCCCCATAAATTTATGAAATATTCAAACATGTAAAGGTCAATATCCATTTGTTAGATGTCATCCAACAGATATCATCCTATGCCAAATTCTGAAAGATCTGTGCACCGTTAAAAGAAAACATCAGGTAAAAAGAAAGCTTTTCTAGCTGAACAGGTAAGTTCCATTCTCTCAACCAATAATCCATTAAAATACAAAGACCCTGGTTGTCCAACTATTTCTTGTATTTTGAAATCAAAACATTGAACATGCTTTACTTGATCTTGGAGCTAGTGTAAATTTACTTCCATTTTCGGTTTACCAACAACTAAATATCGGTGAATGAAACCAACCTCGACTACTCTTTTACTTGCCGATAGATCAGTTAAGGTACCAAAGGAATTGTGGAAGATGTGTTATTTCAAATCGATAAATTCGTATATCTTGTGGATTTTATTGTTTTAGAAACACAACCTGTGGCAGACAGTTATAAGCCAATCCTTGTAATACTTGGTCGCCCATTTTTAGCGACAGCTAACGCTTTAATTAATTGCAGAATGGGATCATGAATCTTTCTTTTGGCAACATGACATTAGAGCTAAATATTTTTAACATGTGCAAACAGCCATATGATGAAGATAATGAAAATGAAAGCGTAAAATCAATTGAACCTATTGTGGACGAGCATATTCATGGGAGTTTATCTGATCCTATGAATTTTTACTGCTAATTTTGTTGAGTCAAGTGCGCAAATGAATTCAGATATTGCTAATGATTTTATACTTGACTCTACACAGGTATTGGAAGACGAGGGAAAGATTAAAAACTTGGAGGAACTGGGAACACTGGACGAAGGAAAACATGAAGAAGCACCTAATTTGGAGTTAAAAGCTTTGCCAGAAGGATTGAAATATGCATTTCTAGAAGATAATCAAACTTACCCTGTGGTAATTTCTTCTTCTCTCACAAGCGATCAAGAAGGTAAACTTTTAAATGTGTTGAAAGAACATAAACTGGCAATTGGATGGACATTAAAAGATATAAAAGGTATTAATCCGTTAATCTGCACACATAGAATACATCTAGAAGATAATGCTAGGACATATCGTCAACCCCAAAGAAGATTGAACCCTCACATGAAAGAAGTAGTAAAAACTGAGGTCCTTAAACTTCTTGATGCATGCATTATCTATCCTATTTCTGATAGTAAGTGGGTAAGTCCTACACAGGTTGTACCCAAAAAGTCTGGAATTACTGTTGTAAAAAATGATAAAGGGGAATTAATCCCAACTCGCATTTCATCTAGTTGGCGTATGTGCATTGATTACAGAAAATTAAATGACGCAACTAGAAAAGATTATTTCACTTTGCCATTTCTTGACCAAATTTTAGAAAGAGTAGTTGGACACCCATACTATTATTTTCTTGATGGTTACTCGGGTTATTATCAGATTCCCATTGCTTTAGAAGACCAAGAAAAGTCCATATTCACATGCCCATTTGGAACATTTGCATTTAGGAAAATGCCTTTTAGACTTTGTAATGCACCTGCAACATTCCAACGATGCATGTTAAGCATATTTAGTGACATGATTGAACACTGTTTAGAGGTCTTTATGGATGATATAACTTTCTTTAGAAGTTCATTTGATGATTGCTTGACTAATCTGGAAATTATTTTGAAAAGATGTGAAGAAAAATGACTTGTGTTGAATTGGGAAAAATGCCATTTCATGACTAATTCAGGAATTATTTTAGGACACGTTGTGTCGTCTAAAGGTATTGAGGTTGACAAGGCAAAATAGAGGTCATTTCTAAATTACCATCACCAAAAACAGTCAGGGACATTCGTTCTTTTTTAGGACATGCAGGATTTTATAGGAGGTTCATTAAAGACTTCAGTATTATATACAGACCCTTATGTAACCTCATATTAAAAGATGCAACATTTGAATGGACAGAAGAATGTCAAAAATCATTCCAAAAAATTATCAGTCTTTTGACTTCTGCTCCTATTATGCAATCATCTGATTGGTCATTGCCCTTTGAGCTAATGTGTGATGCTAGTGATTATTCAGTTGGTGCAATTCTAGGACAGAGAAAGGAAAGTAAGCCACATGTAATATATTACGCAAGTAGAACTTTAAACAGTGCACAAATGAATTACACTACCACAGAAAAAAGAACTATTGATGTAATATTTGTATTGGATAAATTTCGATCATATTTAATCGGTTCTTCAACTGTTGTTTACTCTGATCATGCTGCTGTTAGATATTTGATGTCTAAACAGAATGCCAAGCCAAGATTATTATGGTGGATTTTGTTGCTTCAAGAATTCAATCTCACAATCAAAGACAAAAAAATGGGGCATAGAACGTGGTTGCAGATCACTTATCGAGACTCACAAATGAGTCACTAATCGATACCACTCCCATCAATGATTCTTTTCCCGATGAATTTTTATTTTTGGTAAACTTAATGCCTTGGTATGCTAATATTGTCAATTTTCTTGCAACATGAAAGATACCTCCAGACTGGAGCCAACAAGATAAGAGGAATTTTTTGACCAAAGTCAAAAGATTCTACTGGGATGATCCTTATCTGTTTAAATGCTTCCCAGATCAGATTTTCAGAAGATGCATACCGGGCAGTGAGATAAGTGGTGTTATTCAGAAGCATGTGGAGGTCATTTTTCATCTAAGAAAACCGCTGCAAAAATCTTACAGTTTGGATTTTATTGGCCCACCATTTTTAAGGATACATACACTTTCTGCAAAACTTGCGAAAATTGTCAAAAGTTGGGATCTATTTCAAAAAGAAACATGATGCCTTTAAATCTCATCATTGTCATCGAAATCTTTGATTGTTGGGGGATAGATTTCATGGGCCCATTTCCACCATCATTTGGATTTTTATATATTTTAGTTGCAGTCGATTATATTTCAAAATAGGTCGAGGTAATTCCTTGTCGGAACAATGATCACACAACTGTGATCAAATTTTTAAAAGAAAATATGTTAAGTCGATTTGGAATTCCTCAAGCCATCATAAGTGATGGAGGTAAACACTTTTGTAATAGACCCTTTGAGTCCCTAATGAAAAATTATGGAGTCACACACAAAGTTTCCACCCCTTGTCACCCTCAGACAAACGGACAAGTTGAATTAGCGAATAGGGAAATTAAACAAATTTTAGAAAAAACAGTTAACCCAAATCATAAAGATTGGTCTCTCCGACTAACTGATGCACTCTGGGCATATCGAACAGCTTTCAAAACGTCTTTGGGAATGTCTCCCTATCGTCTAGTTTATGGAAAACCTTGTCATTTGCCTGTAGAACTTGAGCATAAAGCATTTTGGGCTATTAAAACATTTAATTCAAACCTTCAAAATGCTTTTCATGAACGTAAATTGCAACTAAATGAACTTGAAGAGTTAAGGAACGATTCATATGAGAATATGAAAATTCTTAAAGCTAAAACTAAAGCCTTTCATGATAGTCGAATTTCACGAAAAATATTTGAAGTTGGTCAAAAAGTTTTGCTTTATAATTCTCGTATTCATTTATTTCCTGGAAAGTTAAAATCCAAATGAAGTGGCCCATTTATTGTGAAACATGTTTATCCTTGTGTGGCAATTGACATTGAGAATCCTAGGGATGGTGATGGAAGAAAATGGACAACGTCTGAAACCTTTTTTGGAGTGCTCAAAATTTCAAGAAACTTTTTTCCTGCCAGACCCAGTATACCTTGATTAATGTAGTTTCTTTCACGTTCTGTTTAATATTTCTGTAATCTCCATTTTTCTTAGTTTTGCAGTGTTCTTGTTCTTTTATTTATCTCACACCCCGGTAAAGCAGGATAACGGTACTCCGTGACTCAAAGTTGGTTATTTCAGTTTCCTAAAAATACTGATACCCTACAAACTAAGGCATGGAAGAAACTCTCGCAAACCTCCATAAATATTAACCTGCACTTCCTCAAAATGCTCTGGCAAAAATTTACAAAGCCTGCATAGAAAGAATGAGAATTTTTATGATTCATGGTATTCCTAGTGACATTCGTTGGGTAATTGAAGCAAGAGTTCGTTTGGCAGGTGAGTCACCTGACTCCTTCATTCCTTACATATCTGGTTCAGGGAAAAACACCTATTCTAAAAAATGAAGAGCTAAACAAATGGGTGTTTGTTATAAGTGTGCACACTATACGTGCAACACTCGATGTCGTTCTTTAGGAATGGTGTCTGATAATATTGAGGATAAAATACAATTCATTAGGGATGGACTGAGTACGGAGTCTTTTGATGATATATCATTGACTTTTGAGACACATCCTAGTGGATATGTTCATCGTGAAATTCTCATATTACACACATAATTTCATAAAGAAAGACAACCATACAGTCTCGGGAATCTGACTTTAAAAGACCTTGTTTGCCAATTTATAAGAAAATTGGATGGGAAGCCTATCCCCGACCCATAGAGGGCGTTCAAGCCGTTACTGGACGTAAAACCAGAGGAAGATGTGAGCCACAACCACAACTACTAGTATATATTATTGCGTTGATTTCCTTTACTTTAAATTACTGTTTTCCTTTACTTTTTACCGACAGTATCTGTTGGGTTTCTATTAAGTCGCAAGGATCAATTCAAGCAAGAAATCCATGTGAATACAACAATGAAATCTAGCGGAATCATACTTACATTGATCGGATTTTGATGCGATGAACACAAGCCCTTTGCTCCCTTGAAACTCTCAAATTTCTCCCTTTTGTGCTCCTTGTGATTTTCGATCACCACCTCTATGGAAGCTCCAAGCTCTAAGCTTTATTTGGTGATTCCATGCTCACAAGTTGGTTTCCCTATCACCTTTGTATGTCCTCTTTTGAGTGCTAGCTCTTGGTGATTTTGCAACAAAAATCACCATCTTCATCCTTGAACATTCGGCCATGGAAGAAGAAAATTGAGAGAGGGAGAAAATGGCACAATGCCGTGAGGTTGGAGGAGGGAGAGAGAGTAGAATGTGTTGTGTATTTGTTTTTCTAAAAAACAAAAACAGTTACCAAATTCAAAATTTGGTATAGGACTTTTAAAGTCTTCCAACCACCTCCATCAATTATTCACATCAAAAATGACTAGACATCACTTCACTCAAAGTGATGTGACTTCCATCACTTGATTGACTAGTGGCTTGATGTGACTTATGGGCCGCACTTGAATTCGAAATGCGAGTGCGCCCGCAAACACTCCCGAGCTGGGGTTCGCTAATTCCGAATTAACGAATTTTTCTGTTACGACGTAATTAAATCAAATTCAATTAAATAATTTTGCCTAGTAAAATTACTATTTACATTGCTAACGAATTAATTACATCTAAATTAACTCATTAGCCCGAATTAAAATCTAATTTCAATTCCGCGTCGAAATCCAATTTCGTATAATATATCAAATATATTATTTTATCGATTAATTCCAAATTAATCGTTCTCTCTCTTTAAATGATATTTTATCCCAGATAAAATATCTCCGTAATTAATCCCAGATTAATTTTCTCTCTCTACTAATTAATCCCAGATTAATAAAGTGTGAGTCATACGTCATCTGTGAATCTTCGGGAAGCGACCCATGAGATCCCCGTTTATGTTGGCAGTAAATCCGGTCGTCGGACTATCCGAACACGTATGTACCTAGTACTACATTTTTACCGATTTACAAGACATGGTTGGCTTCTAGCAAAGCACCGTGCCTACCCAATTCTCCAGAAATATTCTTACTGGAATATGTGATCTATATCAGGTGTAGTATACGTAGTATTACGTATTTCGATCCAGCATCGGATGTCACGTGCAAGGCCTGGGGCTGGAAGTGTGTCTGCCCCGTACGAAGCACATATCAGATCTCTGGTAACTAGTCTCTATAATCGGATAATCATGACCTAGTCATATTATCCCGATGACTGCAGTACATAAGAGAGCTAGTTCTGTATCCTACGTGATCATCATCTCCACTATGACTGGAGTGATACTTCTGTATTGACATCACACCCAATACACTATGATTCTCAATATACCCAGAAGAGGCGTACACAGAACCTGTTAAAGCCCTGGACGACCAAAACCAAAGTATATTGACTGTCGCAAGTATTAGCGGTGCAAGTCTCAGGTTAAGACCAAATACACCTACCCTGATTCGGACTTCCATAGACACATAGTCATACTACCAATGGAATTTTGAGGGGTCTATCCAGAACGAAGCAGTTTCCATACCATCGGTAAACACAACCTCCTATTACACTTGCATGAGTATCATATACCCAAATATATAAGAACTATGTCGTTATGCTCCCACAACGCGCACAAGTGTAATACTAGTCTATTCCGCATTATCGATGTCTAATCTCGATAATACTACGACTAGGGATATTTAATGATTAAACCTTCATGGATTGATATTGTCTCATATCATCTCAATCCGAAACTAATCATATGGACCTTCTATCATTTATACATCTTGGTAATCTAATTACAAATGATAAAAGGGCATTTTCCTTTGTCACATAGTTAATTTGTACAACAAAACCATGATCTGTACAAATAGTGATGCTATGGGGCCATAATTGTCCAACAATCTCCCACTTGGCCTATAGCCAATCACTCAAGTGTCCTACACCCGAACTATGTACGGTTCGCTCAAATTTCTGCTGATAAAAGGCTTTCGTCAGCGGATTTGCATGATTATCATCTGATGCGATTTATTCGATCATCACATCGCCACGATGTATGATCCGAACGTATCAGATGAATAATTGAAGTATATATCTGGATCGTTGATGAGACCATTAATTCTTTAGCCTGTGCTGTAGCCCAGCTTAGCTGCTAACAGAACTATTCATAATCTGATTAGGATTATTATCGACCCAAATGGCTTCTATTGCTGCCTCAGCTGCAGTAATAATCCACTTTTGTTGTTTATTCGGTAACAGTATCTTGCTAGGAAGATTTCCAGCTCACTGTTCCGTTGTTCAAACTTTATAGTACCGTTGTCATGACTTATAGTCATTTTTATCGGTTTGGAAACTTGCAACGATGAACCCAGTCACTTCAAGTTCTCATTCTCCATAGTTTAAGACAGCATCCTTAGTTCATCTAAGATACTAAAGGATGTTCTTAACATCAATCCAGTAACTATCACTTGGATTGGCCTGATTGTGACTCCATATGCTCAAAGCATATGAGACACCAGGTCGCGTACATTTATTTCAATGTACGAGTTCTCGGAGAGTATTAACAACTTTAGATCTATCCCAGTAGATCTTTATTCCTAGAATAAAGGTTGTTTCTCCCAAGAATTCTACGGAGAATTTTCATGAAAGCCAAGCTTTCACCGATTGTTTTATGGGAATATCATTTCTAAGAAATGGTATATTATCATTATTTAGGACTATCACTGTCAGTGCGATCCCACTAACCTTCTTATATACACAAGAATCATATTCGTTTTTGAATTAAATCATACATCATTATGATTACATCAAAACGATATAGTTCCAAGAACGCAATGTTTGCTTCAATCCATACATGGATCGAATAACCTGCAAACCTTGTTTGCTTGTTTTGGTACGACAAAACCGTCAGGATATTAGAAACATCCTCCAAAAGGTTTCCGTTAAGGAAAGCGGTTTTTGACGTTCAGCTGCCATATTTCATGAATGAAACATGCAGAATCAGCAAGCATTATCCAAATGGATTTAACTATGGCAACCAGTAAAAGGTTTCGTCGTAATCGACACAATGTTGATAACGATACCTTTTCGCTACAAGCCCAACTTAGTACGTTGGTATGTTGCCTTCCATGTATGTCTTCCTTGAAGACTCATATAGTACCAATAAGCACAATGCCTTCCGGTACATCAACTAGTATCCAAACTTGGTTGATTTACATGGAATCCATTTCGGACATCATGACACTTTGCCATTATAGGGAGTCAATACCTTGTATCACTTCCTCATACGTAGTCAGTTCGTGTTCCTCAATAAGATTGACATCTTTATGAGGTGAGATCAGAAACCCATACCCCAGGTTGTTTTCTGACTCTCTCCGACCTATGCAGTTCTTGTGTATTCAAAGATTATTAGTATAGTTTCATCCTTGATGAACTATTTGTGTTCCATTAAGGAATCGATGCCTGGAATAGTATTACTCCGATTTTCATCGAGTTTTACTTTCCTCTCACTTACCACTGCATATAGGTATTCCTCTTAGGAAAACCGCATGGTGAGCAACAATTACATTGTTCTCTAATGAGTTATATAAGTACTATACTTTGGTTTCCCTTGGATAACCTACAATTAGGCACTTATCTGATTTGGGTTCTAGTTTGGTATCATCCAAACATATGCCCAGCATTCCCAAATCTTCAGGAATGAGAAAACCCGGTTTCTTTCCTGTTCGTATCTAATATGAAGTCTGTCAAACAGAATTTATGGAACCTTATTCAAAATAAGTTTTGCACTGATTAAAGCTTTATCCCTTGAAGGAAATAGTAGCTCAGAGCGACTCATGATTAGCCTTATCATGTCTAACAAAATTCGGTTTCTCAGTTCGGACACACCGTCAAATTGACGTGTTCCGGGAGGAGTCCTCATTGAAAGAATACTATACTATTTCAAGTATTTGAGAAACATATTGCTTAAGTATTTTCATCATAGTCTAATCATGATGTTTAATACTTTAGTCGATCTGTTTGTCTACTTCGTGTCGAAACTCTTTGAATTAATCAAAAGTTTCCGATCTGTGTTTCATAAGAAACACATAACCATAATGCGATTCCACATCCGTAAAGGTCACGAAACATTCATATACACCTCTAGCCTAGCTAGATATAGGCCCACTTACGTCACTATGATCAAGGGCTAACAAATCGGTGGCACTTGCACTTTTACCAAGTAAAGGTGTTTTAGGCACTTTGCCTATTAAACTAGATTCGTAGACATTATTTGAATAGAATCAAATCCGTCCTAGTATCCACTCTTCAAAAGTGTGATATACGAGTCTTGTTTATTGTGTCCCAACAACAATGCCACTTATAAGTTTCAACTGATTAATTCAGTTTGAGCTATTGTTTGTCATGTCATATGTTTGAGATTCATTTATATTCTGAATATAAATACTGTTATTCACATCTAATGTGCTTATCTCAATATCATCTTTATAAAATGAAACACTTTAGTGTTCTAGAATATAAAGGTATATCCGCACGGATTATACTCTGATATAGAGATAATGTTTCTAGTCAAACTAGTTACATTTTAACAGTTTCCTAATTTAAGTACACACCCAAAGGGTAGTTCCCAAACTTAGGTATCTACGGTTAAAACAGTGACTTTCGTCCCGTTTCCAATTCACTGATCAATCTCAACTGAAGTCAGTATCCTGCTTGTCAGCAGATTCTGCACATCAGTACATATTTATGTACCACACTCAGTATCTAAAATCCAATTTTAATACTAGTAGCGAACATGTTTATGACAAACATATTTGAAGTCGAATCCTTGCCCGTCTTCAATTCCTTCATGTCTGCCTTGTCCATACGGCAGTCACGCTTATGTGACCCTGTTTGCCACAATTTAGGCCGACATCTTGGGATATGTCCTTTGTATTCCCAGAAGATTATAATGATTTTGCCATTGCCCTTTTCCACACTCCAGAAGCCTTTGGCCAAGCTCTGGCCTTCTGGATGTCGAAGTAAGATGCGTCTTGCGCTTTTTGCCTTATTGCAAACTTTGGCTTTCTCTCATTGAGTATAGCCATTAACTCTCCAAGAGTTTTCTATTGCAATTTAGTACTTCTAAGATCTAAGAATAGATCTATGAAGATCCTTCAATTTCAATATCATACTATAAGGATCTAATCCTTAGTTCTGATTAAGAAATTAAGGAGTCTTTGCGGCAAGCATAAAGGATTAAGCACTAAAGTTATCATCACATGAATATTCCAAATATCATGTTCTACTTATTTGCTCAACTCCGGGCTTAGGCCTAAGATGTTATTTTATCAAATAAAGTAACTTCTTAGTTTTCAGGACTATCCTGAGGTTTTATTCCCAATTTGAAAATTAAAGTCGTTTAAATACATTTTCATCCATGATTATGTTCTAAACGTTAATCTTTCAGTTATCTTGATTCTAATAGTCCAACTATCAAATCAACGATTTTAGGTACTATATATTATAATGATTACTATAGTCCAACTATATAATCAACTATAATTTAATTGGTTAAATTCAATTATATTGATTACTATAATCCAATTATAAAATCAACTATTAATTGAAGTAGTGTGAATACAGTCCAACTGTTCAATTTAAAACAACATTAAATATTAGTCCAACTAATATATTAATTTATATTGACGAAAAATTGTAATGAGCGCGTATGGCAAGTAACTAAACGAATATTGCAAATTTAATACTTGCCTCCCACTATTTTTTGGCGAGCCTCTAACCCTCTGTTGAGTACTCGGGAAACCTTGTTTCCTAGTGGGCTAGGATCCCATTAAATAACACACAATCTTGACTTTGGCCAACAAATTGTATGATAATTAACTAGGTAGATCTCTAAGATCAATTGGATCCCATCCAATTCCTAGATCCAGTAGGTGGACATCCAAGTCCGAAACATATATCTTATATATGCCAATATATCCAATATATTCCCTAACCTTTTTCCTCTGAATCAACTAAGCCTTGGCTTTGGCACAACAAACTTAGTGATCCTAGTTAAGCGGAACCCATTGACCTTGGAAAGCTTCGTAATCAATGTCGATGGACAAGAAGTGATCTTGACTTTGGCCAAAAAATCACAACTTGGACAAGACACCGATATGGAACAAAGCCTTCATGATTCAAACACATCTGCGACTGAAAAAGGTCTTGACTTTGGCCAACAAACCAGTGCCAATCTTGGATCTTGAGTAAGAATCACTCAATGGAAGGAAAAACGCTTAATATGTAGTGAGGGTTTTTCGCGTAATTGGCAACCAATTAATTATCTTTGTTAAGGTCTCATCATCATACACCCTTAAACATGCATTCTAAACACATAAAAAGGCGCGTAAATAAATATAATAATGATATGCGGATGGATACTTAACACATTGTTCCTAGAAAACAAATCTCTCCATTTCCTCTCTCCCGCTAGCACAAGTATTACTTCTACCCGATTACATAACACTTCTAAAGAAACCTCATTTACATTGAGGGGAATAGGTGAGAAGAGAAATACACAGAGTCAAGAGGTAATAGGCTGGACACGCAGGTCCAATTAATAAATTCTAAATTTATTACAACAATTTCCAAAATTGCCCTCACCCATCTATTATTCATACATCGCATCCATGTATTAACACAAGCATGTTATCAATCAATCTAATCCAATTAATTAATCTGAATATTAATGACCATCCAATGTTTAAACAACGATTTGATTTTGCGCGAGTCCAACTCGTTTTGCGAATAAGTACTCAAAGTACGAATTCACGAATTATATTAAACTACAACATTAAACCAATTTAATTTGTATTTAATACTAATTCTATATTTAATTCCAAATTAAATATTACACTTTATTAATGAACTTTTTCGACTTAGATTCCAAATCTAATCGTTACGGGTCTCTAAGCCCGATTAACATCCAATGTCAATTTAATTTAAGTCCAATGGGCTTTCAATTAATTCCTAAGGCATGGACTTTTGGTCAATATGGGTCAAACCCAAATACCAAAGCCCATTTAAGGAATCACCCTTATTTGCCAAGAAACCAATTTAGGCCCATTAGGCACCAATTAATATTAAAGGTCCATTAAGTCATAATTTGGACTTTATGGATATGGTTTTGGGCCCAATTGGATCCAACCAATTAGCCTAAACCAAACTTGGCCCAACCAAGCCCATTAAGCCCAATTACAACTTTACAAGCCCAATTCCAAATTTGGCCCAATTAATTTAATTCCAAAATTCCAAAATTCATAATTAAATTAACCAAAGTGTATATGCTATAATTAATTACCAAATTAACATTTCCAAAATACTAATTCACTCAATTAATTATGCTTATCATCATCAAAACATGTCCAACACATTTGAATCAAAAAATCACATCATTTTTATGCTTTAAGCTCACGGTATGAAGGGGGTTTTATGTCCGATTTCGTTTTCAATCCAATTGAATTACAAATCAACATTTCCCAATTGTTTCAAGTCATCCAATGATCAAATGAGCAAAAAATAC
The DNA here is from genome assembly GCA_019454045.1 of Zanthoxylum bungeanum. Classification (NCBI taxonomy): domain Eukaryota; kingdom Viridiplantae; phylum Streptophyta; class Magnoliopsida; order Sapindales; family Rutaceae; genus Zanthoxylum; species Zanthoxylum bungeanum. Next base: position 27,291 of record SKCR01040218.1, read on the forward strand.
CATGACTATATGGCACTTCTCCATCGGCCAAGCCAATGGATTTGGGGAAAAATTGGGGGAAAAATCAATCCAATCAATTTTCACAAAATGATCACAAATAACTCCAAGTCATTCATTTACAAGCATGCTCAAACAATTAATTTCACCCAAACATGCTCAAATCCAATTTACCCAAATTTTACCCTAATCAAGTTTCATGCTCAAAATGGCTCTGATACCATTGTTGGGTTTCTATTAAGTCCCAGGATCAATTCAAGTAAGAAATCCATGTGAATACAACAATGAAATATGGCGGAATCATACTTACATTGATCGGATTTTGATGCGATGAACATAAGCCCTTTGTTCCCTTGAAGCTCTCGGCTTTCTCCATTTTGTGCTCCTTGTGATTTTCGGTCACCACCTCCATGGAAGCTCCAAGCTCTAAGCTTTATTTAGTGATTCCATGCTCACAAGTTGGTTTCCCTATCACCTTTGTATGTCCTCTTTTGAGTGCTAGCTCTTGGTGATTTTTGCGACAAAAATCACCATCTTCATCCTTGAACATTCGGCCATGGAAGAAGAAATTGAGAGAGGGAGAAAATGGCACAATGCCGTGAGGTTGGAGGAGGGAGAGAGAGAAGAATGTGTTGTGTATTTTTTTTTCTAAAAAACAAAAACAATTACCAAATTCAAAATTTGGTATAAGACTTTTAAAGTCTTCCAACCACCTCCATCAACTATTCACATCAAAAGTGACTAGACATCACTTCACTCAAAGTGATGTGACTTCCATCACTTGATTGACTAGTGATTTGACGATTGATGTGACTTGTGGGCCGCACTTGAATTCGAAATGCGAGTGCGCCCACAAACACTCCCGGGCTCGGTTCGCTAATTCCGAATTAACGAATTTTTTCGTTGCGACGTAATTAAATCAAATTCAATTAAATAATTTGCCTAGCAAAATTACTATTCACGTCGCTAACGAATTAATTCTAAATTAACTCGTTTGCCCGAATTAAAATCTAATTTCAATTCCGCGTCGAAATCCAATTTCGTATAATATATCGAATATATTATTTTATCGATTAATTCCAAATTAATCGTTCTCTCTCTTTAAATGATATTTTATCCCAGATAAAATATCTCCGTAATTAATCCCAGATTAATTTTCTCTCTCTACTAATTAATCCCATATTAATAAAGTGCTAGTCATATGTCATCGGTGAATCTTCGGGAAGCGACCCATGAGATCCCCGGATATGTTGGCAGTAAATCCGGTCGTCGGACTATCCGAACACGTATGTACCTAGTACTACGTTTTTACCGATTTACAAGACATGATTGGCTTCTAGCAAAGCACCGTGCCTACCCAATTCTCCAGAAATATTCTTACTGGAATATGTGATCTATATCAGGCGTAGTATACGTAGTATTGCGTATTTCGATCCAGCATCGGATGTCACATGCAAGGCCTGGGGCTGGAAGTGTGTCTGCCCCGTACGAAGCACATATCAGATCTCTGGTAACTAGTCTCTATAATCGGATAATCATGACCTAGTCATATTATCCTGATGACTGCAATACATAAGAGAGCCAGTTCCGTATCCTAAGTGATCATCATCTCCACTATGACTGGAGTGATACTTCCGTCTTGACATCACACCCAATACACTACGATTCTCAATATACCCAGAAGAGGTGTACACAGAACCTGTTAAAGCCCTGGACGACCAAAACCAAAGTATATTGATTGTCGCAAGTATTAGCGGTGCAAGTCTCAGGTTAAGACCAAATACACCTACCCTGATTCGGACTTCCATAGACACATAGTCATACTACCAATGTAATTCTGAGGGGTCTATCCAGAGCGAAGCAGTTTCCGTACCATCGGTAAACACAACCTCCTATTACACTTGCATGAGTATCCTATACCCAAATATATGAGAACTATGCCGTTATGCTCCCACAACGCGCACAAGTGTAATACTAGTCTATTCCGTATTATCGATTTCCAATCTCGATAATACTACGACTAAGGATATTTAATGATTAAACCTTCGTGGATTGATACTGTCTCATATCATCTCAATCCGGAACTAATCATATGGACCTTCTATCATTTATACATCTTGGTAATCTAATTACAAATGATAAATGGGCAATTTCCTTTGTCACATAGTCAATTTATACAACAACACCATGATCTGTACAAATAGTGATTCTATGGGCCATAATTGTCCAATAGTATCTAGCCTTTTTATCACGATCTATTTTCATAATAATTGTTATTTTGCAGATATTAGCGCATCTATCACTCACCCTTTTCAGGATCTATAAATTCAGCTCGTCACTTCTCTCTTTTCAACACATCTAGCTAAGGGAGATAACACAAATGGAGACAACTTCAAAATGATGATTCACTAATATATGTGTATTTTGTGGAACTAGCTCCGAAACTAAACCGAAATTTATTTAGGGAGCAAGAGAATTTGGTAGTATAGTTATGGCCAACAGAAACATGCACTTAGTATATGGCGGTGGGTGGCAATCTTGGATTGATGGGGTGTATTTCAAAAGCTGTAAAAGAATGTGGGAGTCAAGTTTTGGGGATCATCCCAAACCTTTAACAGAAAGCCACATCATCGGAAAATCAAATGGAGAAGAATGTATTGTCCCAGGTATGTCTGAAAGACTCACTGAAATTATCAATCATGATGATGCTTTCATTGCTTTACCAGGTGGGCTCGAAACGTTGGAAGAAGAAATATTCATTGTTGCGTCATGGGCAAACTTGAATATTCACCAAAAACCTATTGGGCTGTTTAATGTTAATGGATTTTTCGATTTTCTTTTGTGTTTCTTGAAGATGCCAAAAGAAATGGGTTTATTTCAAAACACGTAAGAGATATCTTCCTAACTACACGAACAGCTGATGATTTAATTGACCAACTCTTAGCTTATGAACTAAAAATCAACCATATTCTTTCCAAATGAACTGAATGGTAGTAACGATCGTGGAAAAAAAGTGCAAAGTAAACCTGGACCTGAATCTGTAATCTTTAGTTATAACTGTCGATTCCACAATAACCAGGTGATATCTTCTAAACTCTTTTTTTCTTTCTTTAAACATTGGGGACAATGTCTTGTTTTGGTTGGGGGGAGAGGATAGTTTACGAAATAATTTTCATGTTTATGTCTGTTAGTTTTTACTTTGTTGTTATTTTGTGTGTAAAAATATATATCAATATATATACACACAACTAACAACAAATTTGTTTTCTAAACCAAGTGGAATTGTTGTTCAGAGGTGGCTGTGTAATGAGTTTTCACTCCTGAGACGCATCTCAATATAATTCGTAACAAGTTATTTATCGTTCCTTTCTTTTTGAATCATTTAAATTTGTGAATTCTCCATAGCATTGATTAAATTTGATCTTTATATGCTCGTCTGGCAGATATTATCAACAACATAGTAACATATGACCATGGATGGTAAGTGAAAATTCGGTAATATTCAGTTCTCTAATTTGTTGGAGGTAATACCTAAAAGCAGTGAAATTTTTATTATTATGCAAAAAAAAAAATTGAATAAAGTTTGTTTTCGTAGCCTTTTTAACCCGAGCAATTAAGTCCGAATGGGTGTTTTAACACTTAGTACCCTAAGGCCAACTGGTCTGGGAATTACTGGCCCAAAGCTCGTTACAAGGGTTTAAAAAAAACTTAAGGGAATCAGACACAATTATCTGAGATCCGAGCAATTAAGCCCGTAGGGGTGTCTTTACACCTAGTGCCCTAAAACCAACTGGTTTGGGAGTCACTGGCCCAACGTTCGATACATGGATTGAAGATATATTTTAGACACTATTTATATGAGATCCGAGTAATTAAGCCCGTAGGGGTGTCTTAACACCTAGTGCCCTAAAACCAACTAGTTTGGGAGTCACTAGCCCAACGTTCGATGCATGGATTGAAGATATATTTTAGACAATGTTTATATCTGAGATCTGAGAAATTAAGCCCGTAGGGGTGTCTTAACTCTAGTGCCCTAAAACCAACTGGTTTGGGAGTCCCACGGCCCAAGTTTGATATATGGATTGAAGATATGTTTTTAAATAAACTTTCATTGCCAAAAATGTGTAAACTCTAATATAATTTTAGGATAAAAATATTACTCTATTTTCTACAAATACCTGTGATATTGTGGGCACAATATATTGATTAATACCTTGTTTTATGAGTATATGGAAGAATGGTAAAAAAAATATAGGAGAAGTCATTTATTTGATCATTCAGAAAGAAAGAAAACAATTGTTGACTTAGATAATAATTTCTCTTTTAGATTCCACTTGAATTACTAGGGACTAGTAATAAGCTGGTTGTGGGGTGTGGATAAATACTAAAAATTGCATATTATTAGACGATAAGTTAATCATTTTACACTTATAGTTTCACTAATCCCCTTTAATTGACACATTTGTGAAATAATATTTTAAAGTTATGCTTTGAGTACTTTTACTGTGTTATTTATATTTTTGTCAAGAAAAATACTGCTCGGAAGCTCGACAGGACAAACCAGACTTGAAAGGGCAGAAAACGGAAATTCTGCTGTCACGTCGCGACGCGTGGAACCTTTGCGTCGCGACGCGCCTAATAAAACAAAGACAGTGCCGCTTTGCCATTCTCTGACACGTGTCCCCAACGTGGCTTCACCATTCTTTGACATGTGTCCACAACATGCATTTGCTGGTCTGGGTGGCCAAGTTGCCTATAAATAGGAGCGTCCGGCATTATAAATTTTCATACTTTCTTTCATGATTCCTCTGTAAATCTTGGAGAGAGAGTGTCTTGTTTGTTTATTTACTTAAAGCTTTTTGTAATGTCTCTTCTTTCAGTAATAAAAGTACAAGTATGTTTTATTACAAAATAAGTAGCTAATTTCTTTTATGCTGTGGTAATGGTGAAACTTTTATAATGAAAACGTAGATTAAACTCACTTCTATTATAATAAATAAATTGAAATCTAATTATTAAAACTTGATTTAAATCAAGATTAATTATTGACAATTGTCTACCGCCTTTATGGTTGGTTTTATCTTTCTACCGCCTTTATGGTTGGTTTTATCTTTCTACCCCCTTTATGGCTGATTTTATCTTTCTTTCGCCTTTATGGTGGTTTTATACGATTTTGGCATAATTAAGTACCTTGGTAGGACTTGTTAAAGACAAACGGTATCACCGCCTTTATGGCTGATTTTATGTTTTTCGCATGCTTAGTACCTTGGTAGGACTAGTGTAACATCCCGCCTAAGCCAGGATATTACCGGCAGGAGACAGGCTAATCCTGACTCCATAAGCCTCTTGACTCTGATGAAATTTCGGCAAGTCATGCAACCTGGATCAAAGTCAGGACCTCCAATAACCTATAGGGCCCAAACACATTATATACACTAAAACAATAAACTCAAGACATAACTCGATTGGGCTCCATGCCCGAAAATACGTATAAAAAAAAACTTTTACAAGTAAACTTATACAACTCAATCCTCTACAACTAAACTTATACAACTTGACTCTGATACTCCCAAGACATGGTGACTGGCTGACTGCAACGCTGCTATCCGGCTCCTCAAGCTCTGAAAACTGTGGTCGACCGATCAGGTCACCAACCTGCAAAACTCAAACACTGTTGGATAGTGAGTCATAAGACTCAGTAAGTAAATATGCTCATTCCTTGAGCGTCAAACACATGCAAAGTCTGAATATTGTTTCTGTATTAACCTGACTGTCTATGTGACCATGCAAATATTTACTAGGTCTGAACTAATTATCTATTTCTTAATCATTTCACAAACATATTACTTTGTTACCAGAACCTTTAACTGATCACACACATACTTTAAATCTTGTTTGCTATTTATATTTTCATACATTTAAAATATACTCAACACATTACTATATCTCCGTCTATTAAGTCTATTTCCATAATGTTTCTGTTGCGCTACTCTGATATCTTTCTAATTCTTATAAACTCTTTACTAATCTAGTTTAGGTAATTATTATAACTTTCTTTCTTCCTTTATTTTGAAATATCATCAAATCGGTTATTATTAAACATTCTTTCTATCTCAAACAATCAATACACTATCAAATCATCATACAACCTTAAATTATGCATGCATATATATATATATATATATATATATATATATAGTCATATTACCATTCATTATCACTCGCAAGAAGTTACTCTTATACAACTCATACAGACATGGTATGCAAATAAATGTAACAATGCTAACATGCGTCACTATCAACTATATACATTTCAAATGATTTTCAAGAATATATGATCTTTATGTATAACTATGAATTATGCTATACTTTATCATGCCATGCTTTTTATAAAATTCTTTTTGAAAACTTCTTCTGAAAACTGTTTTCTAAAAACTGTTTCCTGAAACTCTTTATAAAACCTCTCTTTCTGAAATACTGTTTTCTGAAAACTGTTTCTAAAAACTGCTCATCTGAAAACTGTTTCTGAAAACTAAAGTCTCTAAATAAAATTTGTATCTCTGAAAACTGAAATCTGTATCTGAAAACTGAAAAACTTTCTCTGAGTTTTGTGTCTTTGTCTGAAAAACTGGACGTATGAGGGCGTTAAGTATCGCCGTCCCCCCATACACCTATCTGGAGGCAGAAGTACAAATCCATGAATTTGGGGCGTTACGTATCGCCGTCCCCCAAAGCATGCCACAACTGTCTCATATCTAGTGGTCTTGGAGCGTCACGTATCGCCGTCCCCCAAGCCACAATCTGGAGCTAAGGGTGCGGATCTATGCTACTACCCAAGCTTAAAAACCAGGATTTCGGGGATCTGTCAACCCTAGTCTTGCTCGAGGATCTGAGAGGGTCCCCTCAATCCTCCACATGTGCACATGTCTCTGAATCCGTCAATTCCATAGTATCCGTCAATTCCAACTAAATCTCAAGTTACATACTGGGATGAGTTTTTACCTTATGCCCCGAAAATCATAAAGCTCATGCTTAAAATCTCAAAGCTGTAAGAAAACATTTTCTTAAATACATTTTACTCAAAAACATCTGAAACTTTTCTTTAAAATACTTTGGATTTCAAAACCATTCTCAATAATAATACACAAATAAGCATAAGCATTTTACGCTTTCACTTATCTAAAACATGCTTTCTTATATGCTTATCCTCAGGCTATCAAATATTCACATGCATTCTTATAAACTAATGACATGTGATTTCTACTCTTTCGTGCTTTCAATGCTAAGTATTTTGTGTCTTATATGCAGTGTTTTTAAAAAGTGGCTGAGGCGGCCGCCTCGAGGCGCCTGCCTTTTGCGGCCTAACCCAATTTGCCGCTTTTTAGCGCTTGAGGCGGCCGCCTCAGGCCGCGTCGCGAAATTCTTTTTTTTATTCTTTTTGTTGCCTTCAAAATGGCGACGTTTTGAAGGCAACAAGTCCTCTTTTCTAAACCCTAAGGAAAAAAAAAACGGCACTACCTCTCTTGTTCACCGCTAACTCTCGGTTCTCCACTCTCTCTGGTTCTCCATCTCTCTCTGGTTCTCCATCTCTCTCTGGTTCGCCTCAGAGCGTTGACGAAGAGAATTGATTAAGACTTCTCTCCAGTCTTCGTCTGACACTGGTAAGAGTTTCAAATTCTTAATTTTTTTTCTCTCGTTTATTTCTCTAGTGTTACTTAGTCTTCATGACTTTCATTTTCTTCTTTCTCATCGTGGCAGTTTCCATTTTCTCCACTTCGTAACAAACACCAAAAAGAATATTGGTTGTTTTCGTTTGTTTAGGTTCTTGATTGGTTTTTGCTTTGTGGATTTGTGAGATTTAATGATTTTGTTTCATGGGTTGTTTTCATATTTAGTTGTAGTTTGAAATATTTGGTCATGCTTCATATCTGCATTTGATCATTGATTTTGCTTTATATTGCTTGAATGGTTGAAATGATTGGTTAAGCTTCGTGGGTTTGCTGTATTAGTGGTTGTGTTTGCTGGGTTATTGAATTAGTTTATTTCTGCTTCATGGATATGTTAAACTATTGCCTTTTCTTTATGGGAGAAGATTAATTTTTAGTTATTCAATTGGTTTGTTGAATTAGGGTTACGAGTTTTAAGTTGAATTTGAGTAGGGTTTACAAGATGGCCAGGCTTTTGAGTTGAATTGTAGCATCATGTAGTTTAATGGATTTTTTATTTTTGTTTCAATTGTGTTGTTGATAAACTTGTGGTTTAATTTGGTTTCATGTAGTAAGATGTCAACTCGATCTGATCCGGCTTGGAAGTACGGGCATGAAATTACTGTAGAAGATGGGAAGGGAGGATATAAATATATTGAATGTAATTTTTGCAGTAGGACAATCAAAGGGGGTGTGTATAGAATGAAAGAACATCTTGCGGGTATTAAGGGTAACGTCGCGCCATGTACAATGGTTCCTCCAGAAGTACAATTCGAGATAAATGATTTTATGAAGAAAAAACAAGATACAAAAAAGGCTGCACAACTTTATCGAGAAGAAAGAATTGATGGAGGTGTCTCTCTACACCGTTCATCTTTTGGTAGTTCACATGGAGTATATCAAAGAGAACCATTAGAGGGCCAATGGATAGGTTTGTAGTGAATATTGAAGAGGGAGAATTGGAGGACAATCAGATACGCCCTTCACAAGGAAGTGTTCAAGATCTTCGTGACCAGACAATAAAAGATATTGGTAGGTTTTTTTTTTATGAAAATGGCATTGCTTTTAATGTTGCTAGCAGTCCATCATTTGCCAATATGGTGCGATCAATTGGAAATTTTGGCCGTGGACTAAAACCACCGCCATCATATGAGTTATCAACAACTATACTGAAAAAGGAATTAGAAAATACGAAGGAAGTTGTTGATGAAGTAAAGAAAACATGGAGCCAAACAGGGGTGAGCATTATGTCGGATGGGTGGAAGGATATGAGAGGAAGACAATTGGTAAACTTCCTTGTGAACAATCCGTCTGGGACATTTTTCTTAAATCTGTGGATGTTAGTGATGTAATGAAAGATGTGAATTTATTGTTCAACATGCTTGATGACGTTGTGGAAGAAGTAGGCGAAGACATTGTGATTCAAGTGATTACAGATAATGCATCCAATTATAAGAAAGCGGGTGAACTTTTAATGGAAAAGAGGAAACGATTGTGGTGGACGCCGTGTGCGGCGCATTGTATTGATTTAATGCTTGAAGATATTGGAAAGCTACCACAACATAAAAATGCTTTGTTAAAAGCAAAAAAGGTAAACTTACATATTTTATTAAATTTCTTCTTAGTTAAAATCATAAATTCGTAATTGTTGATGTCATTTAATAGGTTAGTAATTTCATTTATAATCATGGAGCAGTGTTGGCTTTAATGAGAAGTTTCACAAAGAAAGATTTAGTTCGCCCCGCTCCGACAAGGTTTGCAACTGCATACTTAACATTAGAAAGTATGTATGGTTTGAAGCAACCATTGCGGCAAATGTTTACTTCAAAAGATTGGGATGACATTACTTTCTCCAAAAAGTCAGAAGGGAAAGATGCCTCAAAAATAATTTTGAGTGATAGGTTTGGATTTGTGTTGCTTATGCTTTGAAAACAACCAAACCTCTAGTTAATGTGTTGAGGATGACAGATGGAGAAAAATTTCCTTGTATGAGATTTTTATATGGTGCCATGGATGGAGTAAAAGAGGAGATAGCAAAAAATTTGGGAAATGAGGCTGGTGCATACAATGAGATATGGAAAATAATTGATGAGATGGGAGTCTCAGTTGCACCGCCAATTGCATGCGGCTGCTTATTTTTTGAATCCTCATATCCAATATGCAGACAATCCTCCTTCCAGGCATCCGGAGATTAGGCATGGGTTTATACATTGCATGGCCAAACTGTTGCCCAATCCTGAAGATCAATATGCTGCAGATATACAAGCGGATACGTTTCTAAATAAGCGAGGATTATTTGGCCTCAGTCTTGCTAAACACACCGTCTTCAATCGTAGTCCTGGTATGTGAATTATCACTTTTGTGTTATTTTACTATAAGATATTATATGAATTTGAAAAATGTATATTCAATTTTCTATTTTTATTATAGCTGACTGGTGGAATGCATTTGGCGATGAAACTCCTCAACTGCAGTCTTTAGCAATAAAGATTTTAAGTCTAACATGCTCATCCTCGGGGTGTGAACGCAACTGGAGTACATTTAATATGGTGATCTAATAATAATTAATAATTTGTGAAGATAACTTTTTTCGGTGAACTTATGATAATTTGAATAAATATTTTGTAGATTCATACAAAGAAGAGAAATAGATTATCCACCGAGAAATGAACTCGTTAGTTTACATAATGTACAATATGCGATTGAAGCAAAAATTCATGAAAAAACATTCATTTCAAGCGGATGATGATCCTTTGATTGAGGATGAGTTGCCTTCTGATGATGAATGGGTGGCCGGAGAAAGCTTTGTAGAGAATACTTCCATTGAACAACCGAGTGGAAGTAAAGCATCTGCACAAAAAAGGAACAGAGACCAAAGTAAGTTAATATTTACAAATAATGCAATTTATATAATATAAATTAAAAAATAATAGACTTTATGTTATTTGTTAGGGAAAGGAAAAGCTCCACAATTAGTGGATGAAGACAATACAAGTGAAGGAGGTTCTTTGGAGGATGACACATCTGATGATGAGAGAGATTTTGACCCAAGCTTCATGCCGCTAGATACAAATGATAGCTTATTTAGGGATTAGTTATCAATAGTTTTTTGAACATATTATGAATTATGAAGAAATGAATGTATTTTGGATTTAACATGTTTTTATTATTATGATATTACTATTTTGATTATTATTCTGATGTTTTGGATCGAGGCGGTCTGCCTCGCGCCTCAATGGCCGGCCGCCTCGAGGCGCCGCCACGTATTTTTAAACATTGCCTATATGTTTATACTATTATGAATATACTTTATATACATTAACACGTTCATTGACATTATAAACTGTCACAACTTTATAAATACATACAATCTGATATGAATTTTTACACACATAACACTATATATTATTACTAAAACTAATAAGCTTTACCACTATGAAAACATGCACCTGTAAACCAGTCATACGTATTTAATGATTCCATGACATGCTCTATACACATTCACATCTTTCATTACCAAGCAAACTCATAAGTTCAATTCTTAATTCCCACTTCTAACATCAAATAAAACTTCACATTAATACACATACAGAAACCATAACGCTAATTACCATTACATAAATACATACCATCTTATACACATCTCATTAATTACACATATAATCTCTTTATAAATTTAGGTTTAAACATTTTATTCTTTATTTTATACATTCACAAGTAAACATTATCCACGACTTTTAAACTAGTTAATTCAAGGCTCAAAAGACACTATTAGAATATTTATTCACGTTCCTTTGGCTGTTACGTTGTTGATTCCATGATTTTGCTAAGTAATTCATTTCAGCAGCCTCTTCAAGATATTCAACAACAACCTTAAATTCATATTGACCAATGACCAGAGTATTCCATCACAACATGTAACCTTATCAAAATTGAACTAATAAAATTACAAGCAAATCGTAAACAGCAAAGGAACTCATCATATAAATTTACTTAACCATTACGCAACTATAAATATATACATAACTAATCCAATCTACAAATTCTTAACGTTATTAGTTGTGTTCAAATATAACGTTCATTCTTTCTTTTCACTGTACTTTTCTGACTTAGATTTTTTATTGTTTATCTTATTTCTCTATAGTACTTCTACAACAACTTCCAATCCTAATATTACTACTTCTGCTCACGCCCTACCATCGCATTTCCCACTACTGCCGCAATCTTTAATTTCAGATTTCATATACATGTCAACGCATCAATATTATTCTATTGCTTTACTTATTAAAATTACAATTTAGAGTGCTTGGATGTAATGAAGATCGCTTAGCTTCCAATATATTATCTCCCAAGTTGAAGGCTTGCTCAACCGCAACGGTGGAAATAAGTGCTGCCAATATCTCTTTAGCAATAATTGATAAAACATGATATATATTTTGATGCCGGTTCCACCATTCAAGGATTTTAAAATTTTTACTGCATAAACTTTCATTAGAAAACTCAAAATTTGTAGATAAATAATTATCTAATTCAGGGTTATTAGTTGTTGTATCCCTAACTTTTTTATTTCGTTGCAATAACCAACGATCCCCTGCGCTAAGTCTTGTTTGAATTACCGGTTCGCTACTACTAGATTAACCTAATGTTCCTAAGTTATATCTTACAATATAATCATTAAATAAAATAATTAAATCATTTCTTAATTTCGTCATTAATCTTGTAATATCAATTTCATCTAATATTCCTAAATAACCATAATAAGCTTGTAAAGCACCATTCAAACCTTCTAATTTAAATCTATGATCAAAAACAGCAGCAATAAGATAAAGTAAAGGAATTTCTCTAAAATAATTCAATCATTTTACCTTCATAACAGTAATGGCTTCTAATAAAACAATATCATTAGGATCGCTACTGTCAACATGCTCATCGAGAGTGCCAACAATATTTAAACTCTCAAGAAGAAATAAATGTGCTGTAGGATAATAAACACCGCTAAAAACTAAAGTAGCATCATTAAAAACTCTTAAATTATCTAAATTTTTTTCACAAATATCTCATTGACTAGGATAAAGTGTGATATTTTGAATATGTTGAGAAAAAAAACTACATAATGCATCTTTATATTGAAATGCTTGACATAAAAGAAAATAAGTTGAATTCCAACGTGTTGGAACATCTCTTGAAAATTTAATCGGTTTAATACCATTTATGTTACAAAACTTCGTCCATTCTCTCCTAACTTGAGAATATGACCAAATACAGTTAAGTGCCGTTTTAATTGGATCAAGGAAAGGTGATAATAATTTTAGACCGTCTTGCACACATAAGTTAAAGACATGACATGTACAACGAATATGAAAAAATCGACCCCCTAAATTTGGTTGACATGTTTCTTTTAAATCATTGATGGATGCAGTATTTGCAGATGCATTATCAAATCCAATTGTTAAAATTTTTTCTCCTAAACCATATTCATCAAAAATTACCTTCATCATTCTATAAATATTATGTGCAGTATGTTGGTCATCAAAAACTCTAAATGCAATAAGTCGTTTTTGCATGGTAAATGATGCATCAATCCAATGACAAGTCACACCCATGTATGAGTGTGTTTGCCAATGGTCACTCCAAATATCAGAACATATAGAAATACGACATTTCATCTCTTTAAATATTTCATTTAAAATAATCTTACCATCTTTATATAATTTGAAAATATGACGTTTTGTTGTGTTTCGAGTCATTCTACATGCAGAAAGGTTTAAAGCATTATGCACGTAATTAGTAAAATGAAGTTTTTCACCAAAGCTTAAAGAAAGATGTGTCATACAAGTTAATTTCGCAAATTCTTCTCTATTTTTTACATCAGAATATTTAAATAAATCTAAAGCACTCGTACCTCTACTAGATGATGCGTACCTGGCCATTTGAGTTTGCGTCGTATCAATTCCAAGTTCAATCGGATGATGTCTTTCCAGGTGCTTGATCATATTGCCGTATCCACCAGAAAATTTGTAGATAACCCCACAATAGTTGCAAATTGCTCGTTGTGTATTATCTTCTAGGCGTTCCAAACGAAAATGAATTTTGAAAACATCCGAGGAACGAGCCTTAACTTCTCTTCTTCGTGATTCTGCACCGACACTAGGGTCGCTCTCTTGGGTTGGCATATTTGACAATATGTTCTTAGATGAGCTTGCCATTTTTCGTTTGAGAAATTAGGAAGAAAAATAAGAAAATTGACTAATTACGAATGATAATAACTAATTGAATTGAGATTGAGAATAAGATTATAAGAGAATTGTATTGAAGTGAGATTGAGAATAAGAGAATTATAGAAAATGAGAGAGTTGAGAATTTGGTGTGTTGAAATAATGAAAAATGAATCCTATTTATAGAGTTTTAGAATTTTTTTGATACCAAAAATGCCCCTAATATAACCGTTTTATTATCGTTATTAGAGATATATTAGTAATTTATATTTTAATTTATAATTTTTTTTATAATTTTTTTTTTCCGGTTCCGAACCAGAACCGTGGCCGGGTCTAAATATATATATATATATATGGGTTCAAGTTACACCTTGTGTAACTCTAAAAGAGTTACACCTTTTTTAAGCCATTTGATTTAAGTAGATCCAATGGTTAAAAAAAATCATCATTATTACAAATATTTTTAATAAAATCACATTAATTATCTTTGTTTATTACTTTTTTTTTCGATACACACTCTCTCTCTTTTCTAAACCTGCTTTTTTCTCTCTCTATCTCCTCCTCCTCCATTGCTCCTCCACTTCCACCTCCACAAGATGCCGGCAAAAAAAGAAGAAAGAAAATAAAAACCAAGCTGAACACTGTTGAGAGAAAATTCACAATTGTCTTCAATTGATTGCCGAAAAAAAAAAACAAAGCTGAACTGTGGGTGTGTATGAGTAACAGGCAACGAGAACCAACGAGAAATAAAATCATGGCACATATAACTTTGCATCCAAAACCAAGGATGCATCGTTCAGCTAATTTACCAACAACTTACTCCTTTTTTATTTAAATACAGGGAAAGTCAGAGCAAAGCCAAGGATGAATCGTTCAGCTCTTTTAATTGCATTAAAGCGTATGCTGAACCCATTATCTTTTAAGAGAAAAGCTCGTAAGTTTAAGCACAGGATCACAAAGATATAAGGACTTTTCATAAATTATAAATTTTGATCGGCATATGTAAATTAGTTTAGTCAATATTTTAAGAATTAGTTCCAAGGGTGTTAAAATTTTGATCTTGTCATCATATGTTCTTTTGGTCGAGAGGAAAATTTTTTTTTAGAGGGATATAAAATCATGAATATTGCAAAATTCGGATCGTTTATAGACACCTGTTGACTTTGATATATGGCATGATTTTATTTCTCGTTGGTTCTTTTAGCCATCTAATTCACAATAATTTGCTCTCAAACTATTTCTTCACTGCCAAACATAACAGGCTAGTTATGCTAGGGCGCATAACTGCGCCATAGCATAACTTCAAAGTAAAAAAAATAAAGATATGCTAAGGCGCATAACTAGTTATGCGCCCTAGCATAACTTCATTTTTTTTAAAAAAAATTGTATTAACGTGTTGTGAGTGCTCTATTTCTATTATGAGTACAAATTGCATTAAAGCTCCACCATTGTCATTTTAAACTTTCTTTTTTTGCGGCAACCAATTGAAGACAATTGTGAATTTTCTCTCAACAGTGTTCAGCTTGGTTTTTATTTTCTTTCTTCTTTTTTGCCTGCTGCATCTTGTGGAGGTGAAGTGGAGGAGCAATGGAGGAGGAGGAGATAGAGAGAGAGAGAAAAGAAGGTTTAGAAAAGAGAGAGTGTGTACCGAAAAAAAACAAGTAATAAATGAGATAATTAATGTGATTTTATTAAAAATATTTGTAATAATGATGATTTTTTTTAACCATTGGATCTACTTAAATCAAATAGCTTAAAAAAGGTGTAACTCTTTTAGAGTTACACCAGGTGTAACTTGAACCCATATTATATATAATATATTAATATATATATATTACACGTGTGTGTAAGTAATATAATGCACATGTGTGTGTTTGGAAATATCTAAAATTATTTATTCTAGTTAATAAATTACAATCTAACCCCTCAAGTTAATTCTATATTATTCTACGACTTATCTCTAGGAAAAAGGTTCCCATTTTATATAATAAAAATTGACCCCGCGTTCGACGCGGCCTCTCAAGCGAAAATAAATTCACGCTAACACTCTAAAATAACCCGGGATGTTACAACTAGTTATTGACAGAAATGATTACCGCATTTATGGCTGGTTCTTTTTATTTGCATAATTAATTCCTGAAATAAATTAAGTAGGTAACAATGGCAATTTGTAAATTATAATAAAACGATATTTCTAAATGTTTGAAAGACTAAAAGTGGATCCCCTAACTCCAACATTTCTTTCCATTATTGTAATTTAATCTAAAAGTTCCCAACTACTTCAACAAATCAAGCTTTTCTTTTTGCACTGTTCATTATTCTATTTTGCTAAATATCTTCTCTATGGATCGATCTCGGACTCACCGGGTTATTTTATTACTTCGACACTCTTATACTTGGGAGTAAAAGACCACTTTTCGAGCGTGTCACTAGTAATAAGCTGGTTGGGGGGCAATGAACATTAAAAGTGTACACTTGATAAAAGAGAAACTAATCATTTTGCACTTATAATTTCATTAATCCCCTTAATCCAAGATAACATATTTCCCTTTTAATTTAAAATACCAAGACACCCAAGCCAAACTAAAGTACAAGAGAATTTACTTATTTGATAATTTAAAAAGAAAGAAAATAATTACTGACTTGGATAAGAAATTTTTTTTTAGTTTTTCTCTTAAATTACTAAGGACTAGTAATAAGCTGGTTGTGGGTGCGATGAACATTAAAAAATATACACTTGATAAAAGAGAAATTAATCATTTTACACTTATAATTTCATTAATCCCCTTAATTTAGCACATTTGTAAAATAATAACTAAATTTATGTTTTATATATTTTTATTGTGATTTTTATTCTGATGTAGGTGAAATAATATTTTGAATGCATAACTAGAAAAATGGACATGACATTTGGATTTTGAAAGCCAGAAACTTGAAAGAGCGTTCTAATAATGTACAATTTTAGAAATTCAAACTTTTCATAATTTTCGTAATTTGGCCATAACTTCTTACTCTGATATCAGATTGAGACGATTCTAGTTTCAGATGGAAGAAAAATAAAATATCTACAACTTTGTTATTTACAAGAATTTCTAGTTCTGAGGTTTTCAAAGTCGAAATTGATGAAAACATTAATATGTGTTGCATGTAATTTTAATTATTAGAAAATAAAGTAAAAAAATAAAAGTAAAAATAAAAGTAAAAAATAAAAAAATAAAAGTTGAAATGTCACAATCCACCTTTAAGTGGATTGCGATAATGTTTGTAAAATTATCAATAAAAAATCAAAAATGTCAAAAAAGGAAAAAGAACAAAATAAATTAGTAAAAGTTTGTTGTTTGTTTTTTATTTGGAAAGTTGTATTTAATAATTAAGAGATGAGCACTTTTACTATAAATAGATGTGCTCACCTCTCATTTTCTTCATGTTTTCTTTCAAAGTTCTCTTGTAGAATTTAGGAGAGAGTGTCTTGTGTGTTTTACTTTTTAAGCTTTCTTGTAATTTATTTTTTCTTTCACTAATAAAATTATTCATGTTTTTCTTCAAATCATGAGTTACTAATTTCATCCTGCTGGGATGAGTGAAGCTCTTAATATGAGAATATAGATTAATATTATTTATATTATAATATCTAAATTGTAATCTGAATAAGTAATTTAAATCTGAATTAATTATTAACAAACTTTGTTACCTCCTTTATGGTTGGTTTTATTTATTTGGCATAATTGAGTGCGTAACTAGACTTGTTATAGACAAATATTTTCATCGCATTTATGCCTGGTTTTATATGTTTTGGAATAATTAATTCCTGAAGTAAATTAACTGGGTAATAATGACAATTTGTATATTATAAAAAGTAAGATTTCTCTATATTTGAAATATTAAGAGTGGATCTCATAGCCATAGTATTTTAATTTATTATTGCAGTTCAATTTAAAATTTTCCATCACTTCAAACAAATCCAACATTTTTATTTCACTCGAATTGTTATTTTATTTTACTAAATTTATTCCCTATGGATCGACCAACCCCCGAACTTACCGGGTTATTTTATAACTTCGACGCTCTTATACTTGGGAGTAAAGAACCACTTTGTGAGTGTGTCAATATCCGAACGAGTTTGGTTTATAAATCCAACTGGATGTAGATGACATCTGTCATGCATTCAACTACTTCTTTCAGACCTTGTTAGGGTATTTTTCTCTTCCAGCATTAAATCTTGTAACTTTCCCAAACTTTCAAGAGTGTTATCATAAGAGACTCATAATCGGGATATGCGTAAAAATACAATGTCTACAGTCGCCCCTGTTGGGGTCAAATCAGGGAGGCCAGCAGAAGAAACGTTGTTCGGAAATCGTACGTTAAAATTTTTAAAATTACGAATAAATTATTTAATATCCAATATTAATAATTCATTAATATTTCACCTAAATATATTTATTCGTTATCATATAACGACATAAATAAAATAGAAACTCCGCGAAACTTTTACGAAAATATTTTTTTCCGCAAAATAACATAAAACATGTTTCCGGCCGAACCGACCGACCAATGCTCATGGGGACTGCCCGGGTCAGCCCCAAAAATATTTGGACAGTTCGTGGGCTGCCCGAACAGTGCCCAGTTCACTGTTTGGGTAGTCGTTACCCCCGTAACGCCGTTTTTCGCCGTTTTCGCGTATTTTCACTCCGAAATGATTTCCGAAAATATTTTTCTTGGAAATTAAAAAAAAAAGAATTTTTATAATTAATCAATAAATAAAAACTGAATTTTTATCTGAAAAATCAGATTTATCATTAATTACCGTGAGACCCCGAAACTTTACATTCTGATCATTTTGGTCCTTAAATTGTCAAATACATATTGAAGTAATTCCAAATCAATCCCAAAATAATTTATACATGTCAAATACATAAAATTACAAATTACAACAAAATCCAGAGACTTTTCCAAATTACCGAAATAGCCCCTGAACTTTTTTAATTGTAATTTAGCCCAATTTGTTCAAAACCCATCAAGATCAAATCCAATCAATCCAAAATTTAATATACATCAAATATACATCAAATTAAATCATATATATGAAAAGCCCCAAAATTGGAATGGGTTAAGAACCCCAATTTCATAAATTACTCCAATTTCACAAATTACATTAAATTGACAAAATTCAACACTTTAATCATCCAATTACCACACCAATCAAGTCTCACCATCATGAAATTAATCAAGAACAATTCTAGGTAAATTATGAATGGCTAATCAACTCTAGAATGACAACTTTAATTTCTAATTAATTTATTAAGCTTAATTACACTAATAAGCAAATAAATTAATCATACATGCATAACATCTTAGAACAAGTTTCTAACAAATTTAATTACAAACTTAAGAGTAGAGGGATCAATCTTAGCAACACAATTGAAGATAAGAATAATAGAAATAATTTCTATCTTGAAGAAAATTGAAGAATACTTACAAAATTTTCCAAAAATTAAGCTTTCTCTTTTTTTATTTTTCTTCAAATCCTCTCAACTCACTTTGTAATATTTTTGTTAAACTTGTGTGTGTTTTCAAAATGAAACAAAATAATTTTGTTATTCAATCCCACCATGGTCGAAAATTGTAACAAGAAATTAAATAACAATTATTTAATTTTGTTCAATTTCAATTGGCACACATTTTGCAAAATTATAGTTAACACTTTAACTTTATAAAGCAAACAAAATGTGTTCCAATGGTTTCATGCCATTTTCTAACTTAATAAAGCATAATCATGTCATAAGATATTTGTTAATTTAATTATATTAATCATATAACATTTATATAATTAAATAATTAAATACAAATATCTTAAATATATGTATTATTTTACATTAAATATCTCAAATACATATATTAATGATATATGTCAAATATCACAAATTTATATTTTATTAATGTGTATTTAATAAAATCAAGTATTAAATACAAATACACATTAATTCAAAAATGACCATTAGGTCCGGATTGTATGTATTTTTTTAACCGTTAAATGAGTTATAAATAATCAGTATTATTCATAACAGTTGCCCTAGTGCTCTACGAGTATATTTCATTAGTGAGACTCTCTAGATTCAGACATATCCATCACGAAGTCTAATTTCGTATCCATAATTTACCCACCCGTAAATTATGATGACCACGGATAAACTCGTTAAATCATACAGGTCGAGGTCACTGCATACGTATAATCCATCCGTCACAGGTATCCAGATTATCCCAGAGATATATATATAAACGTCAAATCTATGTAGGAATAATCTCATCGACGTATCTATTAGCAATCTCTAAATAACATTCGGAACTCACTTCCGAAGTATACTATGGCTATAGATTTAACAGATTGCTAATTACATATGGACTACCTATGCTTTGTACACAGAACTGATGGATCCTTTCTTGATACTCACAGGATATCATGAGCATGAGTCCACACCCAACGAACATGCAGAAGTCTGATCTAAATAGATCGGTGACGTGACTGTCATCTAAGTGTGGATGATAACTCATATATCCACAGTGGTATATCAAGTCAAAGAATCACTATGATACTCAACACGAGAAGATTCCCATTGATGTTGGTGTACCATATATTAGGTGTAGACACTGTATTTTTGCATATAAGTCCCGGTGATGAGTCTCGTATGGAAACACTACCTCTTTAATTGTGGAAGTCGCGGGAAACGGACGTCGGAAGGGAAAAGTCAAGAATTGACGCATTGTTGGATTTAATTCGCTGGAGTAGCTGTGGGTTCGCTTGTTGGACCTCCGTTTAAAACACATCACTAAACTACACAACAAGCCCATTAAATCACATCCAATCCAAATAATTAAAACATTTAAAACACATGTCACAAATTAAAATAATATCATTCCTAATTAAATCAAATCCAATTAAATTAAATTAAATTAAAAAAAATCATATACCAAAATTAAATAAAGTCAAATAAAATCCCATCAAAAGCTTTCTTAATTCACTTAAATTACATTCTCTAATTAAAAGATACAAATCAAATCATATCCCTAATTAAAAGAGAACAAATCAAATCAAATTAAAACACTTCCCTATTTAAAAGATTTTCCTTATCACATACTAAAAAAGATATTCCCTTTAATGCAAATCCTTCTTCCTTCTCTCACAAGGTAAACCCCAACCCTTTGCCTATAAAAAGAACCCTTCACCAACACATTAAACCCTGGCTCACTCTCACAAAAAACAGAAAGAAAATAACCTAGCTCATTCACACACATAATTCACGCATAAAGAAACCCTAAAGCCATCCCTCCAACACACTTTACAGCCCAACGCCACCTGCCCCTCCACTCGTCACAGCCTTCAGCACACACTCACGTAAGATCACTCAGTGCACGCTCACGTCCCTCACTCAACACACACGCTCACGCACTAACCCTCACTCAGCACACACGCTCACGTCCTTCACTCAATCCACGCTCAATTCTTCGTCAACACTCACGTAAACCCTATTGCCTTCAGCATAGCCAATTCATCAAATCCACGTTAGAAGCCATCATTGATTCTCACAGCTCATGCACAACATTGTTCAACGCCACCTGCACCCTTACTTCACGCCTAACCTAACCGATCAAACACATAAACAAATTGCGCCAAATACCCTCATGATACTGCCCCTGAAACCAACCAACCTTAACGCCTGAAACCAGCCTCCATTACCCCCTTGCATTCACCGAGCATCTGCACTCCATAATCACGCATAAACCCACCATGACAACCCTTAAAGTTCACGCATAAACTGCCCAGAACAGTCCCTAAAATTGCCTAAAACAGTCACAAAACCACAACCGTAAACCAGTCCAAATAACCCACAAAACAGTCCCTTAATTACCAATAATCTTCGAATACACAAGAACCGCGTAGGTCAGAGAGAGTCAGAAAACAACCTGGGAGGTATGGGTTTCTGATCTCACCTCATGAAGATGTTAATCTTATTGAGGAAGACTAACCGGCTACGTATGGGGAAGTGATACAAGGTATCGACTCCTTATTATGGCAAAGTGCAATATTATCCGAAATGGATTCCATTTATACCAACTAAGTTTGGACACGGGTTGATGTACTAGAAGGCATTGTGCCTATTGGTACTATATGAGTCTTCAAGGAAGACATACATGGATGGCAACATACAAATGTACACAACTAGGCTTGTATAGAAAGGGTATCATCAACGACATAGTTGTTGGACAATTATGACCCATAGCATCACTATTTGTACAGAACATGGTGTTGTTGTACAAATTAACTATGTGACAAAAGAAATTTCTCTTTTATCATTTGTAATTGGATTACTGGGATATATAAATGATAAAAGTCCATATGATTAGTTCCGGATTAATAAGATATGAGACAATATTAATCCACTAAGGTTTAATCATTAAATATCCCTAGTCGTAGTATTATCGAGATTGGACATCGATAATGCGGAATAGACTAGTATTGCACTTGTGTGTGTTATGGGAGCATAATGGCATAGTTCTCATATAATTGGGTATTAGATACTCATGCAAGTGTAATAGGAGGTTGTGTTTACCGATGATACGGAAACAGCTTCGCTCTGGATAGACCCCTCGGAATCCCATTGGTAGTATCACTATGTGTCTATGGGAGTCTGAAACAGGGTAGGTGTATTTGGTCTTAACCTGAGACTTGCATCGCTAATACTTGCGACAATCAGTATACTTTGGTTTTGGTCGTCTGGGGCTTTAACAGGTTCCGTGTACGCCTCTTCTGGGTATACTGAGAATCATAGTGTATTGGGTGTGATGTCAAGATGGAAGTATCACTCCAGTCATATGGAGATGATGATCACGTAGGATACAGAACTAGTACTCTTATGTACTGCAGTCATCGGGATAATATGACTAGGTCATGATTATCTGATTATATAGACTAGTTACCAGATATCCGATATATGCTTCGTACGGGGCAAACACAATTCCAGCCCTAGGCCTAGCATATGATATTGATACTGGATCGCAATATGCAATACTACGTATACTACGCCTGACAAAGATTACAAATTCCTTAAAATAATATTTCTGGAGAATTGGGTAGGCACGGTGCTTTGCTGGAAGGCAACCATGTCTTGTAAATCGATAAAAACATGGTACGGGGTACACACATATTCGGATAGTCCGATAACCGAATTTACTGCCAACATATCCAGAGATCTCATGGGTCGCTTCTCGAAGATTCACCGATGACGTATGACTCGAACATAATTAATCTGGGATTAATTAGTAGAGAGAGAAAATTAATCTAGGATTAATTACGGCGAGAATTTTATCTGGGATAAAATTCTATTAGAAGAGACAGAACGATTAATTCGAAATTGATCGATAAAATAATATATTCGATATGTTAAATGAAATTAGATTTTATAACGGAATTAAAATTGGATTTTAATTCGGGCGAACGAATTAATTTAGAATTAATTCGCGAGCGACTTTAATAGTAATTTTGCAAGGCATAATTATTTAATTAAATTTGATTTAATTACGTCGCAACGGAAAATTTGTTAATTCCGAATTAACGAACCCGAGCCCGGAATGTGTTTGCAAGCCCA
The DNA here is from genome assembly GCA_019454045.1 of Zanthoxylum bungeanum. NCBI lineage: Eukaryota > Viridiplantae > Streptophyta > Magnoliopsida > Sapindales > Rutaceae > Zanthoxylum > Zanthoxylum bungeanum. The sequence goes on from SKCR01040218.1 coordinate 50,850, forward strand.
CTCGGATTTTGAATTAAAGTGGGGCCCACACAAGTCACATCACCTAGTCAACTCTATCAACTTTTGGTTGATAGAAGTTGGTGGGATTTTTTGGTTGCTTGTAAATTACACAAGCCAATTCCATTGATGTGAGCTTGACCTTTACCTAATGGGATTTTGTTATTACTTTATTTTTGATTTTTGAAATCAAGTAACACATGCATTCATCTCTTTCTCTTCACCACCATTCACGTCATTCTCTCTTTTCTCTTTTACTCTCATTGCCGAGAGTTACAAAGGAAGAACAAGGAAATTTTGTAGCAAATTTTCCAAAGCTAGCACTTAAAGAATCATACAAAGGTGATAGGGAAACATTCCCTAGAGTTTGGATTCAAAGAACAAGCTTGGAAGCTCAACATACATCAAAAAGAGGATCTTGGATCAACTTCTCAAATGAAAAGTTTTGAACTCTACACCTACATCCAATTCGCTCAATGTAAGTATTTTCACTAGTTCTTTGCGTATTCACTTGTTTTATGCTTAATGATCTTGGTTATTGTTCTTAGAGAACCCAACAACATCGCCCCCAGTGCTTCGGGCTCTACTGCTAGATATTAAACAAGGGTTTTCAAGCCTATGAGGTCTCAAGACTGGCAGAATTGTCAGATACCTCTTAATCCTTTCAAAAGCCTATTAACATTGCTCATTCCACTCCAAGGGCTGATCCATTCTGAGTAACTTGAAGATCAATTCACATACTGATGTCATCTTGGCGATGAACGGATTGATATATTGGATTTTTTCCTAAAAAAACTCTTATTCTTCCCTATCTTGGGTTGCCTTGACCTTTCCTGGATTTATTTCTATTCCTCGAGCGCCTACTACATGTCCTAACAAGTTTCCGGATGTGACCCTAAACACGCACTTCTTGGGGTTTAGCCTTAGATTGAGCTGATTCTTGAACCATTGGACCCATTTTTCCGAGATGAACAACTTTTGTGTTGGTCTCTTTTTGAAATTTACATCAGAATGGCTTCCAAAATATTAATTTCCGAGAAAATCCCATGACATGTAAGGGTGTGCATCGGTCAGTTCGGTCGGTTAATCCTTAATTTTTTAACCGTAATCGAAATTTTTGGTTAAATAAAAGTGTGACCGATTTAACCAATTTATGACACATAACCATTAACCAATTAACCATTATATTTCGGTCGGTTATGGTTAATTCGGTTATTAACCAATCCAATAAATTAAAATTTAATATTTTTTTATAATTTTTAATTAGTAAAATTATATATGATGTAGGTCGGTTCTACCGATTTTTTCGGAACGTTTCAACCAGTCGAACCACTGACGCATTAATTTTTTGGATCACTAATTCGATCACATATCTGATTCCAAAAATACCGATTCTAACTAACATTTGATTAAATATATCTATATTTAATTACATGCGAGAGAAATATTTTTTAAACCCTCGATGATTGTCACGACCTCAGATTTCCTTCCAAACCTGCCATGTTAGAAATTTTAAAGGTCACGAATCCACCATGATGCAAAATCTACACATTTGAAATTTTATGTATTTTTACCTTTAAATTCTTGAGAGAAATTAAAAAGAGTCAAAACCAGCTGTTAATGCAGCTTGTCATTTGAATTTTATCAATTTTATTTTCGGGTAGTCAATATAACTACAACCAATTGAGAGTTTACATGCAGACTATCTTAACTCTAAAAAATTAAAGGATTCGCATGCGCTAATATATATATATATGGTTTAATTTCGGTTAATCGGTCGGTTCGGTTATACGAATCTCATAACCGTAACCAAACTGAATAACCAAAAAGTTAAAATTTTTAACCGCAATAATCGATTTAACCGAATTAACCGAACCGTAATAAAAAAAATGGGATGGAACGATTCGGTTAATCGGTTAAACCCGATTAATGCACACCCCTTATGACAGGGACCCAGTAGTAATTTCGCGGGGTTCAAATTTAATTTCCAAAAATGTTCAAATGTTTATTGAAATTATTAAAATGGAATAACCGCACAAATCCTCTCACCCAACCCCTCGTTCCTAAAATTTGGTTTTGTGAAGCTCTGGTCGCGCCGATGGCCAAAGAGCCATCACAGGCTAGTGCGATGGTCTAGAGGGATGCGGCAGCCACCCCTCCATCTTATGGTGGCTGGAAACACGCGTGACGCGCCTCAATTACTATGCTGTCGATACGCGTCATCATGACGTCATCATAATTTGTTGATATGTCGACACACATCATCGCCACGTCATCACGTGCGTCATCATGTGCGTCATCACCACGTCATCATGCGTAATCACTTGCGTCGTCATGACGTAAGCATCGTAATGCCAAGCTAATAATTGAGTCGGCCGACAGCCGCGTGCCACATGTCAACTTCTTGTCAAAGTCGCGTACACATGTCAGAAATCCACGAGCATCGTGACGTGCAAGGCCAAATTTTTCCTATAAATACAAGTTGATTTCATTTTCCAAATTCATACTTTCCTTAAGGTTCTTAATAAGGATCTAAGGATTGTATCTTGTGTGTTTATTTATGTATTTTTAATTACGTATTTTTATTTCTAGTAGTAATAATAGTTTATTTATTTTATATTTATTTTATGTTTTATAGTTAATTTCTGCTGGGGGAAGGGTGAAACTTTAATTATGATAATTTAGATTAATCTTCCTTAAATTATAATATATAAATTATCTTAAAACCTGACTTAATTTGATACCGCCGTTATGGTCGGTTGGACTTAATTAAATTAATTTTAACATGACTTAATTGGATACCGCCTTTATAGTCGGTTGGAATTAATTAAAATATGACTTAATCAGAATACCGCATATATGATCGGTTGGTAATATAATGCAAATTTATATATTATAATTAGAGAGATTTCTAGATTTGAAATAGTAAGGTGGATACTCTAACTCTAATATTTTATTTTTAATCTAGGGAAGTGATGAAACACAATATTCACGAGTTTAATAATTGATTTTCTTTATATTATGGGTAATACTTTAGGCTTGTTTATTGAATCTTAAGCTTACTGCTTCTTGTTACCTGATCACCAATAAGATTGATGTGGTAAACTTAAAATGAACTTGACGAAGGGATTTTAGGTTTCAGCCTTAGATTCAATAGCTCACGATCTAATCTTAGGGTAGATTTTCCTTACAGTAGATTTCCTTCTAGGATAAACATATACCTGTTGGGCGTGGGTAGCCACAATTGGACTTGATCTTAATGAATTCGGAGTTACTTGGTTAACATAGGATATAGTTAATTAGGTTACTTTAGGTGTTTGTATCTGACCATCGACAGAGGCTTTTGCATATCTTCGTGTTCCAGGTTAACAAACTAATTTATTACACATATTGTTGGGGTTGGTGCTCAGAGCGCCAATTCCCGGTTGTATTTCTGTTAAATAATTCTGTAAAACATTATTATTATGAATAATATATGCAATTTCTATAATATAATCTATCTTTCTATATGGTAAAGACGTAATGACCCTAGAATGATTAGTCATGATACAGTTGCAAAAGCGTCGCAACGGACATTGAGTAGTATCATGACGTTGTCATTCTCAGACAGTTCCTGGTCAAGGTTTACACTACTTGGTCAGTATAGTAAACCCGTTGAGACCGTTACATGTCGTATACTGGAATATATGATTCCAATGGTTTCTCAATGAACCATAAGTCTTGGAGACTAGTATAGACGTGTAGGTGTTTATAGCGGATAAACACTGAACGACTCACCGAAGATTCTTAATGGATGGTACACCAGCGTCAATAAGAATCTTCTTGGGTTGAGTAGCACTTGTGATTCTTAGACTTGAGATGCCATTGTGGGCACATGAGACATCTTCTACACTTAGACGGCAGTCACGTCACCGATCTATTTAGATCAGACCTCCGCCTGTTCGTTGGGTGTAGATAGATCCTCAGGGTGTCCTATGTGTATCAAGATGGGATCCGTCAGTTCTGTGTATCAGAGCATAGGTAGTCCATATGATTAGCAATCAGATAAAACCATGGGCCCGTGGTAAAGTTTAAAAGCTAGTTCTAAACATTCTTTTAAAGATTGCTAATAGAATAGTCGACTGGATAATCCTTATAGAGATTTGACGTTTACATCTATATCTCTGGGATTTATCCGGATACCTGTGACGGAGGAATTATACATTTGCCATGACCTCGACCTGTATGATTCAGCAAGAATATTCGTGATCGTCATAATTTACGGGTGGATAAATTATGGACACAAAATTGGATTTCGTGACGGATATGCCTGAATCTAGAGATTCTCACTAATGAAATATACTTGTAGAGCACTAAGGCAACTCTTATATAAATAATATTGATTATTTGTAAAGTCGTTTAAAGGTTAAACGCAAAATACATGTGATGGGACCCGATAGTCATTTCCTTAATTTTTGTGTATTTGTCTTTAATACTTGATTAATTCAAATACACATTAATTAATTGTCAAAATGAGTTTTTTGACTAATATCATAAATGAATATATGTATTTAATATTTAATGTGAATATTATACATATACTTAATGTATTTGTATTTAATTAATTAATTGATTATTTAATTGCTAAATGATTAATTAATTAAGTATAGATATTTTAAAGTTATGATATTTGTTTTAAATGGCTAAGTTGAAATTGTTGACTTGGTTGAATTTATCATTAAATTGTAATGATCATTTAATCAAGTTGCAAGTTGAAATTCAAATGAAATTAAAATAAATTTCTTGTTAATTTCCTTAGGCAATTTTCGGCCAAGGCAAAATGTGAGCAAGTATATATTGTTTTTTGTTTCATTTAGGGTTTAATAACCTTTCACACTTTACCTAAAACTCCATTGAAAGAAGACATAGAAGCTTGAGAGAAAGAAAAGCAAAAACAAGGAAAAGCTTGGAATTTAGTAAGTATTTCCAACTTGCCATTAGAGAGAAATGTTCCTCTTGTTGTGGTCTTCATCTTGTGATATTCTTATGTTTTTCTATTCTTTATTCTATGTATTTTTGGAGAATGGAAGTTTTTGGAAAGGGTTGAGCATGTATAAAGATCATAGAATGTTACTAATGAGTTAATAAGCATTCTATTGATGGTTTAAGAAAGAATTAGTTGCCATTCTAGAGTTATTGACCCACTCTTAGATAACCTAGAATTGTTCTATAGTTATTTCATTATGGTGAGACTATAAAATGGTGTTTTAGAAACTTGATTTAAGTGTTGGTTTCAAGTTTCTGACCTTGTACCACCTTTTGGCTTTTCATTTATGTTGAGTATTTGGATTTGTATATGATGCATGTAAAATACTCTTCTGTTTGACTGTGGTCGGCACTTATGTGGTCGGACCTCGTCTGGTCGGACCTAATGTGGTCGGCACTTATGTGGTCGGACCTCGTCTGGTCGGACCTAATGTGGTCGGCACTTATGTGGTCGGACCTCGTCTGGTCGGACCTAATGTGGTCGGCACTTATGTGGTCGGACCTCGTCTGGTCGGACTTAATATGGTCGGCACTTATGTGGTCGGACCTCGTCTGGTCGGACCTAATGTGGTCGCTACCCATATGGTCGGCACTATGTGGTCGGCACTATTGTGGTCGGCACTAATGTGGTCGGACCTAATGTGGTCGGACAAAGGGCCTTTAGTGGTCGGATTATTACTTCATCTAATTAGATCATACACATGAGTAATTCATTTTGGGTTTAGGTGAAATCCGAATAGATTATTCATATTAGATATTGAATAATCTACTCGGTATTTTGAAAAAGTTTTGAAATACCATTTCCGCTGCGTTACCAGATTCACCCCCTAAAAACCCTTACAAAATGGTATCAGAGCGAGTCTGATTCTAGGCCACCAAAAATGATTAGCCATCATTGAATCAATGTTTAATCATGTTTTCTTGACTTTATGCATGCTTATTGTAATCTAATTTGATTAGATTTAGGGTGTATGACACTTAGCGGAAAATCCCTAATTAATAAGGTTTGAATGTAATTATGTATTTGATGCATGTTATATGGTCCGTCTTGTCAATACGGATTATGAATACTTCTTTGTGACTACATCCGAGACCGTGCCTCTGCTGTGAGGATGTAGCCGATAAAGATTTATTTATACCGGATGTATATCAGATACTAGATAAATTCAAGTAAAAGCGGAATTCTGAACGTGCCCTAGCTGTCAGGATTACGTAAGTAACTTGAGTTTATCATTGACGAGTTTAACCTTGGTACGTCTCCTTGTGGGCCTGCCTTCGCAGCGACAATGAGAAACGGCCAGGACCGGGTACTTAGGAGTCATTAGTGAATGATCGACAAATGAGTTGTCTACCTGATGAATATACGTAGGCGAGACCGTGCCTCTGCTGTGAGCCGAAATATATTCACGGGATCCACTTTTCACTATTATTATTTAATTTAATTATTAAATATTTGTATTCTGTTTTGGGATTACAGTATTGCATGATTTAGTGGGAGGGGCATATTAGATTAAAATTCCATGATCTAGTTTATGCTTTTGATATTATATGAAACTGCTTAATTTCTGCTAACCGTTTTTCGTGATCTATATGATAGATTGGCGATGGCGGCACAATCCACAAATCAGTTTGCGCGTATGCTTGATGCGAACAAACTGAAAGGCGCTGAGAACTTTGCAGACTGGGAATTGGACTTGAGGATTGTCCTCGATTCCGAAAACTGGGTTATGTTCTTGAGGGTCCGTTGCCCCTTGCAGTGGGTGCGGATGCTTCGGAGGAGGAACGCCAAGTTTTTGAAACTTGGAAAGATGATGATTTAAGGGTTAAATCATACATCCTTAGTTCACTCTCTCCGAAACTCAAGCAACAGTACTATGGTATGCTAGATTCCTATAGTATGATGACGCGATTGAGACAATCGTTTGAGAACCAAGAACAAGTGATTGTTCACAAAGTCGCCATGGAACTGTTCCATGCGCGTCTGGATGAGGGGCAGAGTGTAGCCCACATGTTCTTCAGATGATCGATTTGATCGATCAATTGAGGCAACATAATCTCATCTTGAATGACATTCTCGGTAGGAGTGTCATTCTTGGTTCACTACCAGTTTCGTTTCGCCAGTTTGTGATGTACTTCAACATGCACGGGACTGTCTGTACCTACCAGGAGCTACATAGGATGTTGCTCACGGCAGAAGAGGACCTTAAGAAGGGAGTACCGACTCGCCCTCCTAGAACTACTTCTCTTTCGGCTTCTTCCCAAGGATGGTCCAAGGGGAAAGAAAGGAAGAAAAAGGCAAGAAGAAGAAGAAGGCTTTTGGTCCTCAACAACAGGCGAAGATTGGAAAGCCCAAAAGGGCTTCTGAAGACAAATGCCCTCACTGCGGCAAAACGGGCACTGGAAAAGGAACTGTCCTGATTACATTGCCCAAGTGAGGAGAGACAGAGCTTCTACATCAGGTACTTTTATTTTTCCAGTTATTGATTTATCTTTGGCTTGTGAAGCCGTTACATCCAGCTGGATTTTAGATTCTGCTTGTCCCATTCACATTTGCAATTCGTTGCAGGTGCTGAAGGAAGTAGGAAACTGAAGCCTGGAGAGATGCAGTTGCGATTCGGGAGTGGAGACTCTTTGGATGCAGTTGCAGTGGGAGTATGCGAGATCTCATTGCCGAATGGGACACTTTTGTTATATGACTGTCATTTTGTACCGGGATGTGTCGCTAATATTATATCACTTTTTGTATTAGATACAGAAGGCTTTTGTATTAATATTAAGAATAGTTCTTTGTATTATATGATAAAAATAATATTCAGATCCTTTGTTGTCCAAACCAGCATGGTCATTAACATTGCAAACTTCAAAAGATATATTAAATACTGGAGTTAATAAACGTAGTTTACCTGTAATTAATAATACTGAACTTTGGCATATGAGACTTGGTCACATTGGCGTTAAACGCCTTACCCAATTGGTTAGGAATGGTTTGATATCAGATCTTACCATTGAGTCCTATCCAACTTGTGAATCCTGTATTCAGGGTAAGATGACCAAAGCCCCATTTTCTGGTGTTGGACACCGCGCCATAACTTACTGGAACTCGTACATTCTGATGTATGTGGTCCACTAAGTCAAACTGCTCACAGTGGTTATTCGTACTTCGTTACCTTTACCGATGATTTGTCACGGTACGGTTATGTGTATTTGATGCGACATAAATCGGAAACTTTTGAAAAGTTCAAAGAGTTCCGAAATGAAGTAGAAAAACAAACTGGTAAATATATTAAATGCCTTCGATCAGATCGAGGCGCGAATATATGAGTGGTGAGTTCATGGATTATATGAAGGAGAATGGGATTCTCGCTCAATATACTCCTCCAGGTACACCACAGCACAATGGTGTATCTGAAATGAGAAATCGGACTTTATTGGATATGGTCCGATCGATGTTGAGTTTCACAGATTTGCCCTATTACTTTTGGGGCTACTGTCTCTTAACAGCCGCACGCACATCTTTTGAATAAGATATGGTTCGGTAGGAGACCGAATCTTAATTATATTAAGGTTTGGGGTTGTCCTGCCTATGTCAGGGTAACTCTCAGCAAGATAAGCTTTCGCCTCGAGGGCAAAAGTTTAGGTTTGTTGGATATCCTTCGAATACGAGGGGATATCTGTTCTATGATACCGAGCATCGAAATGTATTCGTAGCTCGCTTCGCAAAATTTCTAGAAGTAGAATTTTTGTCAGAAGGTGGTAATCATAGACAGGTTGAGCTTGATGAAGTCCAACCTGATAACAACGAGCCAACGGAGGAACCTGAAGTTCAAGTAGATGAAGGACCTTCAACACACACACTCCGTAGGTCGGAAAGGGTATCTAGACCTCCTGAACGCTTGTATTTGATACAAGAAAAGAGTCTGGATGTTCTCTTAGTTGAAGAGACAGATCCTTTCACCTATAGAGAATCGATGTTGGACATCGACTCCGTGAAATGGCAAAGTGCCATGAAATCCGAGATTGACTCAATGCATGAAAATCAAGTTTGGGACTTGATTCCGCTTCCCGAAGGAATTGTTCCTATCGGTTGTAAATGGGTTTACAAGAGGAAGCGCGGGCCTGACGGTAAGGTTGAAACTTACAAGGCCCGACTGGTAGCAAAAGGTTACACGCAGCGACCTGGCGTCGACTACGATGAAACTTTTTCGCCGGTAGCAATGCTTAAGTCTATCCGGATTTTGCTTTCTATAGCTGCGTATCATGACTACGAGATTTGGCAAATGGATGTCAAAACGGCTTTTCTAAATGGATTTCTTGATGAAGAAATCTATATGGAACAGCCGGAAGGTTTCGCGTCCAGCGAAACCTCGGGTATGGTATGTAAGCTTAAGAAGTCCATTTATGACTTAAACAAGCTTCACGAAGTTGGAATCTTCGATTCGATGAGATTATTAGATCGTCTGGTTTTCTCAAGAATTCGGAAGAATCCTGTGTGTATCAGAAGGCCAGTGGGAGCATGGTCGTATTTTTAGTCCTATATGCTGATGACATCCTAATCATTGGGAATGATTTAGGTATGTTGCAAAGCGTGAAAGCGTACCTCTGTAAGAATTTCTCCATGAAGGACCTGGGAGAAGCTTCTTATGTTTTAGGGATAAAACTCTATAGAGATAGACAAAGGAGGCTGATTGGGTTATCCCAATCAACGTACGTAGATAAGATCTTGGAACGGTATAGTTTTGGTAACTGTAAGACAGCAAACATACCGTTCAGACATGGGATACATCTTTCCAAGAAGATGTGTCCACAAACAGAAGATGAGAAGGTTAGAATGTCTAACCAACCTTATGCTTCGTGTTTGGGTAGCATAATGTATGCCATGTTATGTACGAGGCCTGATATTAGTTTCGCTGTTAGCGTAACTAGTCAATATCAGTCCAATCCAGGTAATGACCATTGGATGGCCATTAAACATATCCTAAAGTATCTCAAGGTACCAAGGATAAGTTAATAATTTATGGAGGAAACGAACTGCAGGTTAATGGGTATACAGACTCCGATTTTCAATCGGATCCTGATGATAGAAAGTCTACATCTGGATTTGTCTTTACCCTTAACGGAGGTGCAGTTTGTTGGAAGAGTTCAAACAGGGATCGACAGCTGATTCCACCACTGAGGCGGAATATATTGCAGCTTCTGAAGCTGCAAAAGAGGCTGTGTGGATAAAGAACTTGTCACAGAATTGGGAGTTGTCCCAAGTATCGAGAATGCGATTCCGTTATACTGTGATAATACTGGAGCCATTGCGCAAGCAAAGGAACCGAGGGCGCATCAGAAGTCAAAGCATGTGGAACGCAAGTACCACATCATTCGAGAGATCGTGTCGCGAGGGGATATTGTCGTGTGCAAGGTACCGAGTGAAGATAATGTGTGCAGACCCGCTGACGAAGGCCATACCTCCGAAGTTGTTTGATAAACACGTGGAGTCGATGGGTATTAGATACAATCGATATTGGCACTAGAGCAAGTGGGAGATTTTGTTGGGGTGGTGCTCAGAGCGCCAATTCCCGGTTGTATTTCTGTTAAATACTTCTGTAAAACATTATTATTATGAATAATATATGCAGTTTCTATAATATAATCTATCTTTCTATATGGTAAAGACGTAATGACCCTAGAATGATTAGTCATGATACAGTTGCAAAAGCGTCGCAACGGACATTGAGTAGTATCATGACGTTGTCATTCTCAGACAGTTCCTGGTCAAGGTTTACACTACTTGGTCAGTATAGTAAACCCGTTGAGACCGGTACATGTCGTATACTGGAATATATGATTCCAATGGTTTCTCAATGAACCATAAGTCTTGGAGACTAGTATAGACGTGTAGGTGTTTATAGCGGATAAACACTGAACGACTCACCGAAGATTCTTAATGGATGGGTACACCAGCGTCAATAAGAATCTCTTGGGTTGAGTAGCACTTGTGATTCTTAGACTTGAGATGCCATTGTGGGCACATGAGACATCTTCTTACACTTAGACGGCAGTCACGTCACCGATCTATTTAGATCAGACCTCCGCCTGTTCGTTGGGTGTAGATAGATCCTCAGGGTGTCCTATGTGTATCAAGATGGGATCCGTCAGTTCTGTGTATCAGAGCATAGGTAGTCCATATGATTAGCAATCAGATAAAACCATGGGCCCGTGGTAAAGTTTAGAAGCTAGTTCTAAACATTCTTTTAAAGATTGCTAATAGAATAGTCGACTGGATAATCCTTATAGAGATTTGACGTTTACATCTATATCTCTGGGATTTATCCGGATACCTGTGACGGAGGAATTATACATTTGCCATGACCTCGACCTGTATATTTCAGCAAGAATATTCGTGATCGTCATAATTTACGGGTGGATAAATTATGGACACAAAATTGGATTTCGTGACGGATATGCCTGAATCTAGAGAGTCTCACTAATGAAATTACTCGTAGAGCACTAAGGCAACTCTTATATAAATAATATTGATATTTGTAAAGTCGTTTAAAGGTTAAACGCAAAATACATGTGATGGGACCCGATAGTCATTCCTTAATTTTTGTGTATTTGTCTTTAATACTTGATTAATTCAAATACACATTATTAATTGTCAAAATGAGTTTTTTGACTAATATCATAAATGAATATATGTATTTAATATTTAATGTGAATATTATACATATACTTAATGTATTTGTATTTAATTAATTAATTGATTATTTAATTGTTAAATGATTAAATTAATTAAAGTATAGATATTTTAAAGTTATGATATTTGTTTAAATGGCTAAGTTGAAATTGTTGACTTGGTTGAATTTATCATTAAATTGTAATGATCATTTAATCAAGTTGCAAGTTGAAATTCAAATGAAATTAAAATAAATTTCTTGTTAATTTCCTTAGGCAATTTTCGGCAAAGGCAAAATGTGAGCAAGTATATATTGTTTGTTTCATTTAGGGTTTAATAACCTTTCACACTTTACCTAAAACTCCATTGAAAGAAGACATAGAAGCTTGAGAGAAAGAAAGCAAAAAACAAGGAAAAGCTTGGAATTTAGTAAGTATTTCCAACTTGCCATTAGAGAGAAAAATGTTCCTCTTGTTGTGGTCTTCATCTTGTGATGTTCTTATGTTTTCTATTCTTTATTCTATGTATTTTTGGAGAATGGAAGTTTTTGGAAAGGGTTGAGCATGTATAAAGATCATAGAATGTTACTAATGAGTTAATAAACATTCTATTGATGTTTTAAGAAATTAGTTGCCATTCTAGAGTTATTGACCCACTCTTAGATAACCTAGAATTGTTCTATAGTTATTTCATTATGGTGAGACTATAAAATGGTGTTTTAGAAACTTGATTTAAGTGTTGGTTTCAAGTTTCTGACCTTGTACCACCTTTTGGCTTTTCATTTTATGTTGAGTATTTGGATTTGTATATGATGCATGTAAAATACTCTTCTGTTTGACTGTGGTCGGCACTTATGTGGTCGGACCTCGTCTGGTCGGACCTAATGTGGTCGGCACTTATGTGGTCGGACCTCGTCTGGTCGGACCTAATGTGGTCGGCACTTATGTGGTCGGACCTCGTCTGGTCGGACCTAATGTGGTCGGCACTTATGTGGTCGGACCTCGTCTGGTCGGACCTAATGTGGTCGCTACCCATATGGTCGGCACTAATGTGGTCGGCACTAATGTGGTCGGCACTAATGTGGTCGGACCTAATGTGGTCGGACAAAGGGCCTTTAGTGGTCGGATTATTACTTCATCTAATTAGATCATACACATGAGTAATTCATTTTGGGTTTAGGTGAAATCCGAATAGATTATTCATATTAGATATTGAATAATCTACTCGGTATTTTGAAAAAGTTTTGAAATACCGTTTCCGCTGCGTTACCGGATTCACCCCCTAAAAACCCTACATATATATAATAGAATCAATTCATCATTAGAATAATATTGTGTGGAATCACAACCTTAGTATTTGTTTTCTTTATTATTAATTTCCTTTGTTTCATTTTATATTTTATTTATTTATTTAGAAAATCCACATTCAACCAACCAATCAATCAATTATTCACTTCTCACCTTAATTAGATACATGTAAACATTTAGCATCAATAATTAATAACAATAGTAGAAATTAAGTCCTCGTGGGATCGATATTTTATACTACTTGAGCGATATGTGCGCTTGCGTAACATGTGTGTTTACCACCGATCAAGTTTTTAGCACCGTTGTCGGGGGCCTTATTTTTCTTACGTTATTAATTTGAAGCTATCTATTTTACTTGTATTAATTTTCTTTACTTTTGTTCGTAATTTTTATTTATTTCTTTTCCTTTTCAGGTGGTTGAAATGGATCACTATTGGACAATGGAAGAATTACGAGCTTTACGAGGTGAAAAACACCCATATCAGGGAGCAGCAGTCCGGTTTTCTGAGGCCTGTTGTTCAGCCCAACAATTATCCATGGATGTCAGAGCTAATCAACACAACATTTGCTCAACCATTTTAGAGATGTGAGATATGTGATGGTAACCACCCTAGCGATCATTGCATGTACAACTACAATTCAGGGTGGCAGAACTATCAGAATCCTTCATGGTATGATGAACCAGCATATTTCACTGAACTGTATTTTCCATCTTATCCACCATCAACCTATGATCTTCATCAAGAACCAGAACCATCATGGATAAGACAGTTTATGGACATGCTCAAGAAACGGGAAGCTAAACTTGATGCAATGGTTGACATGTTTCAGAATCAAGCGGCATCCATACAAAGAATGGCTGATCAATCGAGACAATTAACAGAAAACAAGAGCTACATGCCTCAAGGAGCATGTTCAAATGACACTGAAGAAGCCTTCGAGTACCAAAAATTTCACGATAACACCTTAATCGAGATAGAGGTTGAATAGTATCAAGAGTCAGAGGTATCAGTTCAGGAGCCCGAACAAGTAAAGTTTCAATTTGATCTGGATAATTCTTCGGTCGCTGATTGTAATTTTGAGGAGAAACACGTAGTAGAAGAGCTACCCGAGCCGTTCATACCAACCACAGAGGATAAAGGCCTACAATCAGACATATCTTTACATCCTCAGGTTGACAATTATGGAGCATACATTTCACAGATGACATATGAATAGCTGAATAAGGAATTGCTAAAATACATCTGTGAAGAAAAAGTGGAGTGATAAGTGCACGAAAGTGTACTTAGAACACTGTTAACTTAGCTTCATTATCATATGTTTTAATCTTAATTATAGTCATTTTATGCTTGTTAATAGGAAGTGATGGATCAAAGAGAATGGAGCAATTGAACATGTTTCAGAGCCTAACAGACATATCGGACGCCACGCAGGAGCATCAGGCCCGCACTGAAATTAAAAAGGCTATAACTTTTGATTTAGAAAGAGTTACGAGACCCATAATATATCGATTTGCATCTACTCGAGGAGATCTAGTCAATTGAAGCATCCTTCAAAGCTGCTGGCGCGTCTAGAGGCTCGGCGCACGTCGCGACGTGAAACTGCGATTTCAGGATTTTTGCTGTGTGTTTTTAATGCAATTTAGGGTTTCAGGACTTTTCTATATAAATCCAACTTCGTCCCAAACCCTAGAGGAGGAGAAAATCAGAGAGAAACAGAGGAAAAACACTCAAAAAGAGCCAAAAACATAATTCATAGAGAGGAAGAACGAAGAACTTCAAGGAAATCATGACGTCTCTCCGATCTATTCAGGCTGCATCTCTTTCTTCCATGGAGAACTAATCTCCTAGGCAAAGCTAAGGATGAACTCTTGTATTTTAACTTCTTATATTCATGTTGTTGATTCTTGAATGAACCTTTTAACGTTTAATAAAATTGATGATTGTTATTCTTTATTATCATTCGATTTATTAGCCCAGAAATTGTGTTTTGTCAAATCCCATATAGATCCAGTCATGCTTCTTCTATGTGTGATTTGTGAAATCAGTTGTGACTGGTAAAGTTGTTTTATGTGGTTTCTCTTCTGCTGCAGTATTGCCTGAGGGTATATTGTCGACGTTAGATAGCTCGTAATAATAACTTTTGTTTGCTGTTAACATAGAGAAAATAATCATTGATTACCCTAGAATTTAATATGAGTAGAATTGAATATCTTCCAATTGTTGGTTTGGGATGTGAAACCTTCAATTGTGTAATGAAAAGAATCAATAACTGAATACAAAAGGTTGATACAAGAGGAATTCCTGATGCTTTGCTGTTTATCTCTGTAGATATTTCCTGCATACTTTTCATACTTTTTATTTTTTTATTTTCTTTTATCTTATATTATCAATTTCATTCATTTTCTTTATTTAAGTTATTGCTAAAGTTTTTGTTTGAGTAAATTTGTTCCTGTAACCATCTCTCTGAGGAATCGACACCCCAGCTATACTGCGATAACCGCGAGTCATATTTGGGCGTAATCAAAATTTGGCGCCGTTGCCGGGGAGACGGTTTACAAGCAAAAGGACCAGGTTTGCTTAGTCAATAACGAAGCGGTAACTTCGTTCTATTTTTTTTATTTATTATTTATTTTTTTATTATTTATTATTCGTTATTTTTTTTCTTTTAGTATTTAGTTTTTATTTTATTTTTAATTAGTTATTTTTATTTTATTTTATTTTATTTTCTTTTACTTTAGTATTTATTTTAGTTGTTTTATTTTTGTTTTAGTTTTAGTTAATTTTAAGTTTTAGTTTATTCTTTTTATTTATTTTTTTTTTTATTTTATTTCTCGTATTATTTGAGCTTCAATTGCATGTCTAGACGTAGGGATAGATTTGGTAGATTTGTTAGGACTGAAGAAGAAAGCTCAGATTCTGAGAACATATTTGAAAATCCTTTTTCTACACCATCCGCGTCTAGCGCACATAACATGAGTGAATACGAGAGACCACCTAGGAGGACTCTTGAAGAGTACCGCCACCCAACTCGCACAGCTACACCTTCGTGCATCATGTTTCCTCCTAATGCACCACACATAGACTTTAGGCCTGGAATGATACAGTATCTTCCAACTTTTCACGGTTTAGAGAGCGAAAATCCTTACGTGCATATTAGAGAGTTTGAAGAGGTAGTAGCAACCTTCCATGACCGGTTTGGAACCACTGACACAATTAGACTTAAGTTCTTCCCTTTTACCCTTAAGGATAGAGCTAAGAGCTGGTTGTATTCTTTAAGACCTAGGTCAATAGGAACATGGGGCGAGATGACCCAGACATTCTTCAACAAATATTTCCCACACCATAAGACAGATGCCCTGAAAAGAAAAATATCCACCTTCTCCCAGAGAGACAGTGAGACCCTTTACCAAACGTGGGAGCGGTATAAGAGTTGTTAGCTAGTTTCCCCACCATGGATATGAGAGTTGGCGTTTAGTAAGTTACTTTTATGATGGACTAACCCCTAGGGAGCGCCAATTCGTTGAGACAATGTGCAATGGTGAGTTTATTCCGAAAGGACCCTGATGAGGCACTCGAGTATTTAGATGACCTAGCTAAGAAATCTCATATTGGACTGGACCCAATGCCGTAGATAGCACTGATAGGACACACACACTTCTAGCAGAAGCCTACAACACTTTAGGGAAGAGGATAACCTTAAGACACAAGTTGAGCTGTTAACTAGACAGATAGGAGCCTTAATAGCCAAAGACAGCAAGACAATGCATTCAGTAGCCCAGCTAGAATCCCAAGAGTGTCCCGTGTACGGTGAGATGAGAGGTACAAATGAGGAAAACTACAATACTTTAGGGATGTACCAGAAGCCTTATACACCATATCCAGATACCTATAATCCTAGTTGGCGAACCATCCCAATGTTAGTTGGAGGCAGAGAGTCTTATCAGCCTACCCAGACACCACAACCTAGGAGTTACAGTACCCCACAGTATCACACACCTGCCATTCCTAGGAATTCTTTAGAGGATACTATGCAAGCATTTATAGAAGCCCAGAAGCAATTGTAGAGGCCCAGAACAAAACCAATCAAAGAATTGAGTCGTTGATAGCTCAGGTAGCTGAAGACCAAAAGGAAATTAAGAGTCAAATCTCTAAATTGACTAATATCCTGAGTGTGCAAGAACAAAGAAAATTCTTATCTCAGACTCAACCTAATCCACTATGTCAGCACATGACACAAGCTAATCATGAGGTATCCAGTATAAGAGGTGTTAATGTCATAATCACTAGGAGCGGTGAAGATGTAGGGATGCCGAATACTTCCAACACTATAGGTGACCCTAAGGATAATAGTGTTAACACATCTCAGGTAGAACAAGTGTCACATTTCCCAGTTAGGATACCATCTCCTCAAGAACTTAACAGTTATCATGTCGAAAAACAATCACAGGGTGAGGGTGAGTGTCATTACTCATACATGCTAGAAACAGTCCTACCAGAAACAACTTCTCTACAACCTGAATAAATCCTCTTGAGCTAAAACTGATCCCAAAGAACCGAAAAATGAGGAAAAATGAGAGTTAATGCTCAATTAAAGATGTCTGTGAGATTAAAAAGACATTGAGAAAAATTTTCTATACAAGAGTCCAAGATTTCAACAATCTCCAGACCTAAGAGGACCCATGATACACTGCCACAGCTAGACAAACATTCCCTCGTGTGTCTTCATCAGTACGCTAGATGGAAACCACCATGACAACTTGAGTGTTTGCGTCTGGCTGAAGACGTTAAACTTAGCGCTAGCGGGGAGGCAACCCTTGCATCTACATTTATTTTATTTTATTTATTTTAGCTTTATACTATTTTGTGTGCTAACTGCATGTTTATTTTTTTCTGTTTGCATGAGTGTTTATGCAGGTTTTAGCACAACCTACACAGCCACACAACTAAAGTCTCGCCAGCAGGAACCTGATCAACTCCGCGCCTGGTAGTGTTGTTCCTTAATCCTTTTCTTTATATTTATCTTACATTGAGGACAATGCAAGTTTTAAGTGTGGGGGTGTATGCATGCGCATGATAATACCTGTCATAAATACATTTTGTTATTTCAAAAAAAAAATTTTATTTGTTTTTTTTAGTCCTTGATAGTTAAACATAGTTCCTATGATGATATTGTTTGTGTTAGGATGAAATCTTAGAAACGATAAGTCCTTTAATGTACTTTTATCTGATGATTTGAGTAGTTTATCTATGTTAGACTCGTAAGCACTTAATTATGGGTTTTTAGCAGTGAAAGCCTGAGTAGTTAACAAAGTGACTAGTTGAAGAAATTGCATGTCGATGAATGACCGTTTGCTTAGATATCTATCCTGATTTGCTTGTGTTATGACGTATGGTATGGTTGCAAATAAAAGAAAAAGTCTCTGAAGAAAGAAAATAAACCACCTATAACCGATAAGCGTGAAGCTACCCATGGGCGAGTATTAGGACCACCATGAGGAGAAATGCTACCTTAAAGGGTAGGTGTGTTGAAAAAAAAAATTCAAGAAAAAAGAAACAGAAGACGAGAAAAGAAAAAAAAGAAAAAAATCATACCATATTGAGCACACATAAAAGCAACTACAGAGCTTAATTGAGATATCTAGGTTGGTTAGACCCATCGACCCCGATTTTTAAACGAAATCATTGAGTTGGCTTACCTAGGAATAAAGCTGTGAAAGAACCTTAGCACACACACACTTTGAGTCTAGCTTAGATGATTTATTCAAAGACTTAGATTTGAGTTACGTTGAGTACTTTGAAGGTTCTTTGGTTTCATTACTATGCATTCTCTGAGGACAAATTATGTGAAACTATTGGGACTATTTAATTTTTATTTTTGCATGATTGTGTGTTTAAATGACGTTTGTGGGTGTCGTCGCTGTAAGCCCTCACGAGACTATAACTCGTCCACTAGGGACACCTAGGGGTTTAAAGGCTTGTTGCATACGCTAAATGCAATCGTGATCCCTACGAAAGTGGCTTAGATAGTTTTTATTTATTTATTTTATTTTATTTTACGCTTGAATTGCTAGAGACTAGCAATAAGCTGGTTGGGGGTTGTGATAAGTGCACGAAAGTGTACTTAGAACACTGTTAACTTAGCTTCATTATCATATGTTTTAATCTTAATTAGAGTCATTTTATGCTTTGTTAATAGGAAGTGATGGATCAAAGAGAATGGAGCAATTGAACATGTTTCAGAGCCTAACAGACATATCGGACGCACGCAGGAGCATCAGGCGCGCACTGAAATTAAAAAGGCTATAACTTTTGATTTAGAAAGAGTTACGAGACCCATAATATATCGATTTGCATCTACTCGAGGAGATCTAGTCAATTGAAGCATCCTTCAAAGCTGCTGGCGCGTCTAGAGGCTCGGCGCACGTCGCGACGTGAAACTGCGATTTCAGGATTTTGTGCTGTGTGTTTTTAATGCAATTTAGGGTTTCAGGACTTTTCTATATAAATCCAACTTCGTCCCAAACCCTAGAGGAGGAGAAAATCAGAGAGAAACAGAGGAAAAACACTCAAAAAGAGCCAAAAACATAATTCATAGAGAGGAAGAACGAAGAACTTCAAGGAAATCATGACGTCTCTCCGATCTATTCAGGCTGCATCTCTTTCTTCCATGGAGAACTAATCTCCTAGGCAAAGCTAAGGATGAACTCTTGTATTTTAACTTCTTATATTCATGTTGTTGATTCTTGAATGAACCTTTTAACGTTTAATAAAATTGATGGTTGTTATTCTTTATTATCATTCGATTTATTAGCCCAGAAATTGTGTTTTGTCAAATCCCATATAGATCCAGTCATGCTTCTTCTATGTGTGATTTGTGAAATCAGTTGTGACTGGTAAAGTTGTTTTATGTGTTGGTCTTCTGCTGCAGTATTGCCTGAGGGTATATTGTCGACGTTAGATAGCTCGTAATAATAACTTTTGTTTGCTGTTAACATAGAGAAAATAATCATTGATTACCCTAGAATTTAATATGAGTAGAATTGAATATCTTCCAATTGTTGGTTTGGGATGTGAAACCTTCAATTGTGTAATGAAAAGAATCAATAACTGAATACAAAAAGGTTGATACAAGAGGAATTCCTGATGCTTTGCTGTTTATCTCTGTAGATATTTCCTGCATACTTTTCATACTTTTTATTTTTTTATTTTCTTTTATCTTATATTATCAATTTCATTCATTTTCTTTATTTAAGTTATTGCTAAAGTTTTTGTTTGAGTAAATTTGTTCCTGTAACCATCTCTCTGAGGAATCGACACCCCAGCTATACTGCGATAACCGCGAGTCATATTTGGGCGTAATCATGGAGCAAGATGAAGGACAAAGGGAAGAGCAAGTGTCTGACACATTGAAAATCTCATGACTTCAGGAGAAACATCCATGTACTGGGGAATACACATCAAGGACACCGCCTAGAAGCTTGAATGAATGGAACAACTATTCAAAGTCAAGCACCATACGAGACCTCCTAATTTATTTTCATTTTATTTACAGACCACTGGAGCGACAAAGTTTAAGAATATGGCACGAGCACTGAATAAGACAAAATCCTTTAGTCACCTCATCGTTGGAAAAGACCCTTCAAAAGCAACGCTCATGGGATTTTCCTCAATCAGACGTCCAAAACCACGTTGAATCCTCCTTGACATATGGACTTCAGTCACGTCTGGCTGAAGATGATTAATTTAGCGCTAGCAGGGAGGCAACCCATGCAAAATTTTTATTTTCATTTAAATTTTTTGTGTATACATATTGTAGATTTTTTAATTTTGTTTGTTATTTTTGCAGGGAAAAACATAGGCGGAGCATTTAAAGCAGAGCAAGCCAGTAAAAATGGGGATATCATGGAATAAAGTTTGACAAAATCGCGAAGTTAAAAAGTCAATTCAGTAGAGACGGCGGAGTAATGAGTCAACTCTTGATACGTGTCCTAGTGGATATATTCGTCAAATGACTCGATTTTGTTAAAAAAAATCGCGTCGCGACTCGTAAAACACATGTGTCGTGACGCGATAACCTAAAATATGAGCACCCCTATTTCTTATGGCTTCGTGACGTGAATGCGATTCCAGATCTTAAAACAGCAGCCGCCAGCCATCTTCTTCACAACTTATCTCAATTTTCTTCATTTTCTCTCAACTTCCTCCATAAATCCATCCTTCAATTCATCAAAATCCCTTAACTAAATTCATTAAAACCCACTAAAACACTTCCTCCTATACGAAATCCATCCACCAATTAAAATACCTAACCTTCCTTTTCATGTTTAAGTTCAAATTTGGGGAAGAAAAACTCGCCAAATCACTTCCCCAACTCACCCATCCTCCATTGCACGTGTATCACCTCAGATTGGGAAGTAATTTCGCGAAATCTCAGGGTCCATTTTCTTTCTATCTCATTTTTCTTTGAGTTTTTTTTAGTTACTTTTGTGAAATATTTGTGGGTGTGGTTGTTGTAATTTTGTGTGTGGTTGTTGAGACAAATTCGTAGATTTAGGGGTGAATGTGATTTGTGAATTGTTGAAGTGTTAGAAATTCTAGGTTGAAAAATTTGGAAATCTTGAAAATTAGGGGAAATTCTGCCAAAATTTTTAAAAATTAAAATGGTTCCTAAGAGAACGAGAACCTCAGCGGCATCCGGATCGAGTTACAATGCAATAAAATTTATGTCGGCAGCTGCTGAGCGTCGATATGAAAAGGGCATGGGACTAAAGGTCCCGATTATGGAGAGGGGTTTTGACATTAATCCCGGACAGCTTCCTCAGATAGATAGAATTATCGCCACCAAACATTGGCATAAGATTCGCCAACAGCCTAACCCAACCTGTATTCCCGTAGTACGTGAGTTCTACGCCAATGCTTACGAGCATCAGGCGTACCAGGTGTTAGTTAGAGGTCAACATGTGACGTTTGATAGATCTACAATTAACCGGTATTATGTGTTTCCCGATATGAAAGTAGATGAATATACGGCAGCTATGAAGCGTCTAGATATGACTCATCTAACACAAACATTTTGCATACCCAATGTTGTGTGGATATGAGTAGCAGCGGGGAATATCTGAAGATGAGTTCACGATATCTTAAACTAGATGCCAGGGTTTGGTTTCATTTCCTTACCCGCACATTGCTACGAGACACCCATATCACCAATGTCATAAAAGAACAGATGATCATGTTGTATTGTCTGTTGGAGGGTCATACCATTGATGTGGGTGGGTTGATATCGACCAATATAGTTTGGGCAGCACGTTCTACACAAACTGGCATGCTGTAATGTAGCTTAATAAAAAAACCCATGCACGCTAGCCAGGGTGCCCATAGACCCTAGGGAGGAAATGATGCAGCCACCCACTGCATTGACCACTCGAATTATCCAACAACTCTGAACAAATAGGCCTACATAGGCCGGTTCTTCCACATCAGTACATGTACAGCCACAACAACAACCTTAACCAGCGCAACGACCATCGCGATCTCGCTCCATATCACAACGCGTAGATCAATTGGAATCTCGGGTCGACTACATTACTCAACTGCTTCAACGAATGGCACATCATCAGAGATTGAGTGATGATCAGATTCCAGCCTATCCAGAGGATGAAAGAGACGACGACGAGGCTGATGAATGATTAAAATACAGTATTATTGTTCCCTTATCTTTTTTTTATTTTGTAACGCATTGGGGATAATGCTAGGTTTAGGTTTGGGGTGAGGTTGTTTATTTTTATTTATTTTCTCCGTTATTTTTATTTCCTGCATGTTTTTATTCCATGCATGACGTGTGTCTTGCATGTTTGCGTGTTTTAATTTTTGCATGTTCTATTCAAAAAGCCAAAAAAAAAGTCTAATGATAAGATTGTTTGTCTTAGTAAAAAGTTCTAGGAAAAGAAAAATGCTAATTTCACTTTCATCCTGGATTTTGAGCCTAATATCTAAATCAGACTCATATGCACCTAAAAAAATAGTTCTGTAGCAGTTAGATAATAAGGAATTGACAAAGTGACTAGTTGAAATAATCGGTGGGTGATGAATGACCGTTTGCCTGAATATCTGTTTCTGTCTACATTTATTTATGATGTAAGGTAAAAAAAATAGAATAAATAAAGTTTCTACTTAGTAACTGGATGTCTTGCCTCAGTAAGCAGTGATTGTTAGCGTCAAACGGTAGATTTTTTAACATCCGAGATCCGAGTTTTTAAGTTCCTAGGGGTGTTTTAACACCTAGTGCCCTAAAACCAACTGGTTTGGGAGTCATTGGCCCAAAGCTCACTACAAGGATTGAAGATGTTATATATAAAAAACAAAAAAAATCATACCTCGCTTTGCACATTTTGTAGTAGACATAACAGTTTTAGATAGTCAGGTTGGTTTGACCCATCATCTACTGAGGATTGAGATAAACTCACCTAGTTAATAACTTAGAATCGAAGCTGTTTGCAGAATTATTCACACACACACTCAGAGTCTGATTTAGATACTTTGTTCAAAGGAATGGATTTTAGTTGTAGTATGCATTTTGAAGGTTCCTTTAACTTTGTTGCTAGACATTCTCTGAGGACATTGTATATATAGCTATTATTTTCTTTATCTTATTTATTTCTTTTTTTATGTGTGATTGCATGTGCATGTAATTGACGTTTGTGGGTATCGTCGTTGTAAGCCCTTACGAGACTACAACTCATCCACTAGGGACACCTAGGGGTTTAAAGGCTTGTTGCATACGCTAAATGCAACCGTGATCCCTACGAAAGTGGCTTAGTTTAATTTAGTTTTAATTTTTAATTTAATTTTATTTTGTTTGTTTTGTTCGAGGACTAGCAAAATATTAGGTTTGGGGTGTGATGAGCGGAAAATATATCACTGTTTACCGCCCCTTTGACGTAATATTTTGTTTAGTTTCTCGGGTTTTATGAATGTTTTGATGTATTTTTTGTGCATTTTACAGATAAATAAAGTTTTGGGACTCAATGGAATCAACTTGGGGCTAAAACGGCGAAAAATGAACAAAAAGGGCAAAAAAGGAAATTCGAGTCGTGACGCGCAATCTCTCTACATCGCGACATGCCTCAGTTACTATTTTGCCGACATACATCATCATGACGTCAGCATAATTATTGATCTGCCAATATGCGTCATCGTCACGTCATCACGTGCGTCATTTCCACGTCATCATGATGTCAGCACAATAATTCAGCCTGCCGACACGCGTCATCACTTACATCATCATGACATCAGCGTCACGACGCCAAGCCTTCTGCGTCGCGACGCGCAAGGCCGAATTTTTCCTATAAATAGAAGTTGATTTCATTCTCCAAATTCATATTTTCCTTAAGGTTCTTAATAGGGACTAAGGACTATATCTTGTGTGTTTAATTTTTATATTTTTAATTATGTATTTTTATTTCTAGTAGTAATAATAGTTTATTTATTTTATATTTATTTTATGTTTTATAGTTAATTTATGCTAGGGGAAGGGTGAAACTTTTATTATGATAATTTAGATTAATCTCCCTTAAAATATAATATATAAATTATCTTAAAACCTACCTTAATTGGATACTACCTTTATGGTCGATTGGACTTAATTAAATTAATTTTAACATGACATAATTGGATACCGCCTTTATGGTCGGTTGGAATTAATTAAAACATGACTTAAACAAGATACCACATATATGGTCGGTTGGGAATATAATGCAAATTTATATATTATAATAAGGGATATTTCTAGATTTGAAATAGTAAAGGTAGATCCCCTAACCCCAGCATTTTATTTTTAATCTAGGGAAGTGATGAAACACAATTTTCATGAGTTTAATAATTGATTTTCTTTATATTATAGGTAATATTTTAGGCTTGTTTATTGAATCTTAAGCTTAATGCTTCTTGTTGCCTGATCACCAATAAGATTGATATGGTAAACTTAAAATGAACTTGACGAAGAGATTTTAGGTTTCGGCCTTAGATTCAATAGCTCACGATCTCACCTTAGGGTATATTTCCCTTATAGTAGATTTCCTTCCAAGATAGACATATACCTGTCAGGCGTGTTGGACAATTATGACCCATAGCGTCACTATTTGTACAGATCATGGTGTTGTTGTACAAATTAACTATGTGACAAAGGAGATTGCACTCTTATCATTTGTGATTAGATCACCTAGATGTATAAATGATGAGAGGTCCCTATGATTTGTTCATGGACCGAGAATGATATGAGACAATATCAGTCCACGAAGGATAAATCATTAAATTTCCCTAGTCAGAGTATTATCGAGATTGGACATCGATAAATACGTAAAAGACTAGTATTACACTTGTGCGCGTTTGTGAGGGCACAACGGCATAGTTCTCATATATTTGGGTATAGGATACTCATGCAAGTGTAATAGGAGGTTGTGTTTTACCGATGGTACGGGAAACAGCTTCGCTCTGGATAGACCCCTGCGGAATCCCATTGGTAGTATGACTATGTGTCTATGGGAGTCTGCAATCAGGGTAGGTGTATTTGGTCTTAACCTGAGACTTGCACCGCTAATACTTGCGACAATCAATATACTTTGGTTAAGGTCGTCTAGGGCTTTAACTGGTTCTGTGTATGCCAATGCTGGGTATATTGAGAATCGTAGTGTGTTGGGTGTGATGTTAAGACGGAAGTATCACTCCATTCATATGAAGATGATGGTCACATAGGATACGGAACTCGTTCTCTTAAATGCTCGAGCTATCGGGATATTATGACTAGGTCATGTATATCCGATTATAGAGACTAGTTGTCAGACATCTGATATGTGCTTCGTACGGGGCAGACACAATTCCAGCCCCAGGCCTAGCACGTGAACATCTGATACTGGATCGACATACACAATACTACGGTATACTACGCTTGATATAGATCTTTTATTCCTGTAAGAATATTTCCAGAAAATTGGGTAGGCATGGCGCTTTGCTAGAGGCCAACCTTGTCTTGTAAATCGGTATAAACGTAGTACTAGGTACTTACGTGTTCGGATAGTCCGACGACCGTATTTACTGCCAACATATATGGGGATCTCATGGGTCGCTTCCCAAAGATTCACCGATGATGTATGACTCGCACTTTAATTAATCTGGGATTAATTTGATGAGAGAGAAAATTAATATGGGATTAATTAGAAGAGAGAGAAAATTAATCAGGGATTAATTACGGAGATATTTTATCTGGGATAAAATATTAATTAAAGAGAGAGAACGATTAATTTGGAATTAATCGATAAAAAAATATATTCGATATATTATGCGAAATTGGATTTCGACGCGGAATTGAAATTAGATTTCAATTCGGGTGAACGAGTTAATTTAGAATTAATTCGTTAGCTACGTGAATAGTGACTTCGCTAGGCGTAATCATTAATTACGTCGCAACGGAAAATTCGTTAATTTGGAATTAGCGAACCCGAGCCCGAGTGTGTTTGCGAGAGCATTCGCATTTCGAATTCGAGTGCGGCACGCAAGTCACATCAAGCGTCAAATTGCTAGTCACATCAAGCATCAAATCACATGTCACTTTGAGTGATGTGACAATTTGAGTGATTGATTGATGTGGTAGTTGAAAGCATTAATTATGCTTTTTGCTTTTGAATTTTTTGGTTTTGAAAATTGGTAAATGGTTTCATTATTTTTTGGAAAATATAAAACCCATTTACACTTTTCATTTTCTCTCTCCCATTTTTTTCGGTATTACCTCTTTCCCTCATTTCTCTCCCTTACGGTCTAAGAGACCCATTTTCTTCTTCTTCCATCTCTGTTTCTGCCGAGTAAAAGGAGAAGCAAGAAGTTGTTTTGTTGCAAAACAAAGGTGCTAGCACACACCATGAGTCATCCTAAGGTGTTAGGGCAGCCATTTCGTGAGCATGGAACCATTTTGGAAGCTTGAAGCTTGGAGCTTCAATGGTGTCTACCATGGCCGAATCTTCAAGGAGCAAGAAGCAGCAAAACCGAGCAGTCCACTGCAAGGAGAAGCTATTGCCGTGACATTTGAGGAAGCTTGAAGGCTTGTGTTCTTCTTCGCATCCAATCTGTTCATTGTGAGTATATTCCGCACCTCCTTTGATGTGTATTCATGTGTTTCTTGCTTGATTTCATGATATTGGGACCTAATCTAGAAACCAACAGGGCGTGGGTAGCCACACTTGGAACTTGATCTTAATGAATTCTTAGTTACTGGTTAACATATGAATATAGTTAATTGGGTTACTTTGGGTGTTTGCATCTAACCATCGTCAGAGGCTTTTGCATATCTTCGTGTTCCAAGTTAACAAACTAATTTATTACACATATATAAGAGAATCAATTCATCATTAGAATAATATTGTGTGGAATCACAATCATAGATTTTTGTTTTCTTTATTATTAATTTCCTTTGTTTCATTTTATATTTTTATTTATTTATTTAGCAAATCCACATTCAACCAACTAATCAAGCAATCATTCCCTTCTCACCCAATTAGATACCTGTAAACATTTCGTATCAATAATTAATAAAAATAGTAGAAATTAAGTCCTCATGTGATTGATAGTTTATACTACTTGAGCAATACATGTGCTTACGTAACGTGTGTGTTTACCACCGGTCAATAGATTATGTGATATATATGGACTGTGTATGCTTACGTGGAATGAATGAATTACTTGAAATTGGATTTGCATGAAGAATTTAAGAGAAATTAGTTATTATTTGCGAACTGATATGTATGAATGCATATGTCATGTATGTTAAGCAATTATAAGGATATCAAAGATTGATTGTTTGTTTTGTCAAATTTGACTATGACTTGGGTTGCTCGCGAAGCCAGGAAAGTATCTCATGCGATGAGTACTTGAATTGTTGATTTGTGTTTAAATGTATATAGAGATTATTGAAATATTTAGGGTAAAATTAGGATAGTTAAGACATGGATTTAAGAACGGATTTCGAGATTATGTATATTTAAGTTAATCAACCATCGTAGGTATGAATTTTTGTTATTACTATGATATGAAGTGAAATAATTGATTAGCATAATGTCTATATGCATGTGTTTATGTACGTAAGTATATGAACTTGTAATGGTATGTGTATGCTTATGTAAATGAATATGTACATGTATAAGCATATGTACACGTATTTGTATTCATATATAGATATGATGGTTATATTTGTATAATTTGAGCATAAAGAAACGGTAAATGGAGTAAATTCTGATTTCTGAATTTGTATTAGCACGTGTAGATGTGTGATATTTGAATAAGTTTGATATTGACTAATGCATGTGATTTAGTTGTATAAAGGTTGGGTTGGTATAAGCTAAGTCCTTCCTGAGTGATAAAGTTACGTGATTGATATGATGCATATATGAATGTATATGTTTATTTGGTAAGATACTATATCAAATATTTTCATATAAGAATTCTAAAACAGAGTATGTTTGATCGATAAGTAAAAGATATGAGGACTGTTAAAAGGTATGGTATATGAATTGGAAGTAATGTGTATATTCATATGTTTGGTGTATATAAGAATGTGTATGACTATTCTGATGATAAAGCAGTGTTTGTTATGTATGTGTCTGTGTATGAGAAATCGTGCGATAAGTTTATGTTACGTAATATGTGCGCATGTGTGTACGTTTAATTGGTTGATAATTTAGTGGTGTTGTAGCAGAGCTGGTTAGGAATCCGTTCGGACGAGACATTCATCTCATTCCTATTCTAAAATAGGTAGGACATATATATGTGTTGTTTGGGTTATGTGTTCTTTGATGTAGTGACTATTATGTATGTTTCGTTGTCGGTTGCATGATGATTTTATGTATGTCCGAGTGTACATATGTGTATGATAGATTATGTGATGTGTATGGACTGTGTATGCTTACATGAAATGAATGAATTACTTGAAATTGGATTTGCATGAATTTAAGAGAAGTGAGTTATTATTTCTGAACTGATATGTATTAATGCATATGTCATGTATGTTAAGCTATCGTAAGGATATCATAACTGAATAAAGTTTGTTTCAAATTTAAGAAAGTTTGAATCAAATTAAAGAATTTTTTGTCTGACTTTCCGATTTGATGATATTTCAAAGATGCTTACTCATGATAAGTATAAAAATATAACTTCATGTTTCATATGATTGAAATGGATTCGATGTTAACTGACGTACTCCGAGATATGTTCGAATTTTTCTTTGCATACTTTGGATGTTTGGTTATTAAGGATTGGATATATGTAAGGATTGGATATATGTAAAGAATAAAGGATAATAAAAAGTTGATAAATATGAACTCGTAATAACTTGGTAATCCTGAAAAGCTTCTGATATGCTTGACTTGTATGTTTTGTTTGTAATACGAGCATAGTTACACATTGAATTTTATAACTTACATCAAACCAGTTTGCTAGTTTTGTAGGTTGGCTACGAAATGGGTCAACCACTTCATCTTTGGAAGCTATGCTCGAGACGCGGATCACCCAAGTTGCAGTCACACTCGCAAGTGTCCTGGGAAAGGTTTAGGATCTATGGTTATTATGTTATTCGTCGCGCTGAGCACGCTGTTTTATATTTAGTAAGTAAACATTTTGATTGTATATGATGTTGTGGGCACGAAGCCCTTAAGTGTTGATTGATGTGGTGGGCACAGAGCCCTTAAGTGTTAATTTTGACCTTGATATGTTTTGTGTGGACCTAAGGTCCTTTTGTATATTTAATGTCTTCTCAGGCTTCGTTTTGATGCTAGTCTGTGATCTAGGTTGTCCAGTTTTAATATATATCATGTCCATTTTTCTTTAAATTTGTAGGCTTATGAAGATGGGTTAATCTTGTCTATTGCTGGTAGCATCCTGCCTTTGGCGGGGTGTTACAATTCAAACATTCAACAAGAAATAAATTTATTGTTGGAAAATAAACACCACTAAAAATATTTGTTGCATCATTAAAAAATTTTAAAATGTCTAAAATTCTTTCACAAATATCCCATTAACTAGGAAAAAATATTATTCGTTGACCGTTTTGGGGAAAAAAAATTACATAATACATTTTTATAACCAAAAGCTTGAGTTAAAAAAAGTTGAATTCCAACGAGTTGGAACATCTCGTGAAAATTTTATTGGTTTAACACTATTTAATTACAAAACTTGGTCATTTCTCTTGTAACATTAGAATATGACCAAATACAATTATGTGCAACCTTAATAAGATTATTGTGCATTTCTAATTCAGTCAAACCATCTTGAACACATAAATTAAAGACATGACATGTGCAATGAAAATGAAAAAAATTAGTCCTCGAATTTGGTTGGCATATTTCTTTTAATTCTCTAATTGATGCAGTATTTGCAGATGCATTGTCAAAATCAATTGTTAAAATTTTACCTAATAAACCATATTCATAAAAAATTACTCTAATCATTCTATGAATATTATATGCAGTATGTTGCTCATTAAAAACTCTAAATACAATAAGTCATTTTTACATATTCCATGTTGCATCAATCAAATGACAAGTCATACTCATGTATGAGTGTGTTTGCCAATGGTCACTTCAAATATCAGAACAAATAAAAAGACGACCTTTAATATGTTTAAATATTCATTTAACATAATTTTACTATTTTAATATAATTTAAAATTTTATAGTTTTGTTGTATTTCTAGGTATTTTATAGGCAGCGGAATTTAAAGCATTTCGACAGTAATTGGAAACATTACTTTTTTCACCAAAACTTAAATAAAGATGTGTCATGCAAGTAAATTTAGCAAATTCTTCTCCATTTTTAGCATCATAATATTTAAATAAATCTAAAGAACTTGTATCTCTACTAGATGAAGTGTACCTGCCCATTTGAGTTTGTGTTGTATCAAGTCTGATTTCAGCGGCATGGTGTCTATCCAAGTGTTTGTTCATATTTCCATAGCCGCTAGTAAATTTGTAAGATACACCACAATAGTGCATATTGCTCTTGGACCTTCATGTTCAGTCTCGACTAAATGAAAATGAATTTTAAAAATATCATAAAATCGAGACTTAACTTCTCTTATTCGTGTACAGACATTTTGGCCACTCTCTTGGGTTGAGATATTGGACATGGTGTTCTTAGATGAGTTTTTCATTTTTTGTTAATATTGAAGAATTTCAAAATTAAATCAATTGGAGAATTGAAAATGAGAGAACTAAGAAAATTGAGAATGGGAGAATTGTTGGTGTGTAGACAAATGAATTATGGCCTCTATTTATAGATTATTTGGTTAGTCTTGTGATGCCTAAATTGTCCCTAAAAATTATCGTTTTATTACATGTTATTGAAGGTAATTTAATCATTTTAAAAATATATATTAAAAAAATACAATATTTGGCATGGAGCCAAACGACTCCCTGTCAAAAATCAACCAATGACTACTAGCCGCTGGTAA
Organism: Zanthoxylum bungeanum; assembly: GCA_019454045.1. Lineage (NCBI taxonomy): Eukaryota > Viridiplantae > Streptophyta > Magnoliopsida > Sapindales > Rutaceae > Zanthoxylum > Zanthoxylum bungeanum. The sequence goes on from SKCR01040218.1 coordinate 82,334, forward strand.
GGTTGATCTGTGAGGTTCAGGTCCGATTCTAAGGACCTGGAAGGTTCCAACGGTTCTGATTGGAATTATTGGAATTCATCTGGTTCGGCTCCTAGAACAAGAATCGGAAGGATTCGGAACCATGCGGTTCCGGTTTGACTTTGATTCCGAATCAAAACTGTGGCCGGGTCTACAAGAAACTAGAAAACATAAGTGAATTTTAAGGTTTTGGGTCCCTCAAGCTGTACCTTAAGCGTAAGTTGGCTCCGAAAACGCCTCTGAAAGTCTAGGTTAGTTGTTAGATCTCTTTACTGGAGTTGGGATACTTAGGGTTACTATTTTAGGGGTTGGTTTTGACATCCTCTCCAAAGTCCCTTTCTTGTATATTTTGTCTATTTTTTATAGTGTTTAGGGTTGTGTTTATTGGGGGAAGGGTCTCTTCGTTAAGGAAAATGTTTTAAGAAGGAAAGTGAGGTTAAGATAGAAATTGGTAAATAATGAAAGAGATCGATTCCTTCTGTAAAACTGGAAACGATGTATATGTCTGACCTATCTTTAAGGCATGTTCGGCCAGAGTTGATGGTGATGTCTAGCTGGACATATATGACATCTGGTCGGGTTTGGTTTATAAATCTGATCGGATGTAGATAACTTTCGTACTGGATTCATCTGCATCTTTTGGACTTCTTTAGGGTTTCTTTCTCTTCCAGCATATGATCTTACAATTTTCACAAAGTTTCAGAAGTGTTCTCATAAGAGACTCATCATCGAGGTATGCGCAAAAATGGGATGACTACACATCATGGCTTGAATGCATGTAAATGATTTGAAAATATATAACTTTGTGTAACAAATGATAAAATTTTATTCAAGAATATCAACACAATTAACAAGATATATGTGTGGGACACAGAAACTGGACGACGCATGCTGTTCTAGGCTCGCGGCCTAGTTGGGAGTACGAATAGCCCGCGGGGGACTAAACCGGAGAATAATGGAGTCGCCACCCGGTGTGAACCGGGAAAATGAGATTTAAGGCCGCACTCACCCCTCGCAAATGAAGACCTCAAACCGTTGGGTTCGGAATGGTCCCTTACTTATGCCACTTGTAATAAAATGATTTGTGCAATAATCTAATCAAACCTAAGCAACATATTTCCAAGGATAATTTATTTCCAAGTTCGCATGCATAAATCAAAGGTTCATCTAAGTTCACATGTAACACATTTTTAAGTTTGCATACAACCTATTTGTATATAATCTATGTCCGAATTTGCATGCATAAAGATAAATATGGCTAGCATACAATGTTATAAGCACATTACATTCTATCATAGGCATGCCAGTAGATAATAATTGTACAATCACGCATGAAAGCAAATCGGAATAACGGCGAGCATATAACTTCATGAACATGTTGAATGGATGAATGCGGAAGCATAAGTAGATGACTACCGTGTAAACATACATCATGGGAACGAACATGTAATCTTGTGCACACAATAAATGGCTAAACGAGAACATGAACAATCAAAAAGCTAAATGACAAAATGAGTAACCATGCGTGAGATGTGATGAAAGAGGGCCTGTTTACCGTGGGCGTTCGTATCCGCGTTCGAACGGTAAACAGAAGGTTCGCGTTCGAGTAGCATTCGTAAACGCGTTCGAACGAACTGAGATAGAAAACATACATTCGTGTGACGTTCTGAAACGCGTTCGAACGGGGTTACAGCAGTGACCTCCGAAATGCAGTAAACAACATGACACATACGTGAACGGATGAATAGATGACACCTAATAAATAATAACGAGCTAAAAGGCGCGGCAAAGAATTGTGGTAAAGGTAGACCGTAGGCTTTTTATCCCTACGAATGGAGGAACTTTATTCCGACTTACTAAGCCCATGCGCAATGCAACATGATGCATGATTATGCAAGAAGATGACATACAAAGAAAAGCGAATAACGAAATGAAAGGCGCGACGAAATATCATGGTAAAGGTTCTTTAACCCCTCGAAATGGAGGACCTTTAGTCCAACTTACTAAGCCTATGCGCTTCATATCATAATACATATAAAAATAAAGACAACAATATCGGACTTCGTATACCCGATTGAACATATCTCACATTCAACCGACTATACATCATCCGGCGCGGCAAAGCATCGTGGTAAAAGATTTTAACCTCTCAAAATAGAGGACCTTTAATCGCACTTACTAAGCCCATGCGCAAACAACATAAAATATATAAAAAGTAAAGACAACGATATCGGACTTCGTGTATCCGATTGAACATATCTCGCATCCAATCGAATATACATTATCCGGCGCGGCAAAGCATCGTGGTAAAGGATTTTAACCTCTCAGAATAGAGGACCTTTAATCGCACTTACTAAGCCCATGCGCTTGACCTTATCATTACTCAAATAACATGCAGAAAATAAATAACGATAATAAACAAATCAAGATAACATGAAATAAAGTATATGTCGTATACTCAAATGGTACGTGGAGTTGTATCCCGAGTACAGATTATACTACCGTCCATTCGGAATCGGCTATGAAATTTATGTCCGGGTTTCCATCCTATAAACCACAAGAGGCGACACATTTATTCATTCAAGGGCCACAACACACATCATTCCACAATACATGCATTTTCCATTTATTCAATGGCCACAACACACATATCAATTAACGACTCTCATGCGAATAAAACTTAATAAATAATTGAAATGTGAATAAAAAAATAGATGTGAAAAGTGCCCTCAGGTATAACCTTTTATGTCGACTTTCGGAAGCTCGTTACAAGTCCGTCGGAAGGGCTATCACTCCGCAACTTTTATGGTTCACTGGTCTACGTCTTTCTTCGTTGTTTCGCTGCTCAAGCTACTGTTTTGACTCCGTTTTGCTGCTGTTTTGCTGCTGTATTTTGCTCACTATTTTGGTGTATTAGGCTACTATTTTTGGGTGTTTTTAAAGGCTTAGGACTGGGCAGTTTGTTGTGAGATTATGGGGACTGTTTTCGTACTATTTTTGGACTGGTTTGGTGAGTGGGTTTGGGCCAAGGTTAAATGGTTCTGGATTTTTTAGGCCAAAGGTGCTTTAAAACGGAGGTCCAACGAGTGAGCTTGGAGCTAAACAAGCGGATAAAATTTAACAAAATATCGATTCCCTTCCGACGACTGTTTCCCGCAACTTCCTCGACTAAAAAGGTAGTGCCTCCAAATGAGACTCATCATAGGGACTCACATGCAAAAATGCAATGCCTACAGTCGCCCCCACTTTGATGGGACTTGTGCAGTGTGTGACTTTGAACAATCCTATCAAAGTTATGCAATGCATTTCTACTTACCAGGCTCGCCAGCTGTTGCTTAACTTACTTGTTATCCTGAGATGCTTTGACCTTTGGGCTTTATTCCCGAACTGCGTTGAGAGAGAGCTTTATTCTCCTAGTCTTTATTCCCGAGCTGTTTTGCAAATGGCTTTATTCCTCTAGGCTTTGCTCTTGAATCGTGTAAAGATAGAGCTTTATTCCCCTGGGCCTTGTTCCCGAGCTGTATTGAAGGTGGGCTTTATTCATCTAGCCTTTTTTTCAAACTGTATCAAGATAGGGCTTTATTCCTCTAGGCTTTATTCCCGAGCTGTGTTAAGATAGAGTTTTATTCCCCTAGGCCTTGTTCCCGAACTGTGTTAAGATAGAGCTTTATTCACATGGGTCTTGTTCCCGAACTGGTTTGAAAGTGGGCTGTATTCCCGAACTGTGTTGAAAGATGGCTTTATTCCCCTGGGCTGTATTCCTGAACCGTGCTGAGAGAGAGCTTTATTCTCCTGGGCTGTATTCCCGAACTGTGCTGAGAGAGAGCTTTATTCCTCTGGGCTGTATTCCCAAACTGTGCTGAAAGAGAGCTTTATTCCTCTAGGCTGTATTCCCGAACTGTGCTAAGAGAGAGCTTTATTCTCCTGGGCTGTATTCCCGAACTGTGCTGAGAGAGAGCTTTATTCCTATAGGCTGTATTCCCGAACTGTGCTGAGAGAGAGCTTTATTCTCCTGGGCTGTATTCCCGAATTGTGATGAATGTGGGCTTTATCCCCGATCTGAGCTGACTGTGGGCTTTGTTCCTGAATTGTACTGAATATGGGCATTGTTCCTGAATTATACTGAATGTGGGCTTTATCCCCGATCTGAGCTGACTGTGGGCTTTGTTCCTGAATTGCACTGAATGTGGGCTTTATTCCCTGATCTGAGCTGACTATGGGCTTTGTTTCCGAATTGTACTGAATGTGGGCTTTATTCCCTGATCGGAGCAGACTGTGGGCTTTGTTCCCGAACTGTACTGAATGTGGGCTTTATTCCATGATCTGAACAGACTGTGGGCTTTGTTCCCGAACTGATATGGGCCTCGCCCCAAAATTGATACTGATGTGGGCCTCGCCCCCAGAGTGCCATACCCGGCAAAACTGATGTTGATGCTAATGTGGGTCTCGCCCCCAGAGTGCCATACCCAAAACTCAAACTCAAATGGGCCTCAACCCTAGGATTATTACCCAAATCTGATATTGTTCTTTTTTACCGTTTCTTATTAGCTTGTTCTTTGTCGCTTTCGTTTTTCTTCTTCAAAACCTGTGAACACAAAACAAAACAAACACAAAAGGATGCAAAATGTGTTACGTGTATACATGCATGAATGTTTCTATCACGTCGGGTTAGGTCTTCTGTCAATTCTCTTGGTGACTGCTCAGTCTTCTTTTCCTCAGGCAAGCCACCACTTCAATCTGTCTACATTGATCGGTTCGGTGAACTAATTCTCTTCCAAGTCTGATATTTTCACTACCCCCATTTCCAAATTTCTGAATGGCTATCTTATCTTTTCTGCTTGCTTATTTCGAGGATTCCCCGTGTTCTAAACATCACTGAATTTCATAGTACCCAGGTTGAATGATTTTCTCAAATATACTCATATTGTAGAAGAGATTTAGCGAAATGACCGTCTTTATTATCATTTAAGAAAATGGTTCGAACATGTAGACTAAATCAATGTCTATATTAAAAATGGAGGATCAAATAAACTAGGAGGAATGACTTCATCATTCGCAACATTGTCTTCTTCCTTAACCTATGGTTCTTTACTACTGGTATCCTTTATCTCAATGCAAGAAGCCTGGTGGTTGAGAGTTTGGAGGACAAAGGTTTCGGGTAGGCCGGAGTTGATCATGTAGGTGGAATCGAGTGGTAATTAGGCAAGGGATTTATGTATGTGTTAGGTTGTTCTTTTTATGGATTGGGTATTTTATGGGAGTCAATGAGGTTTTGGACCTCATGCCTAAGGCGGGTACAGTTGTCGGTGTCATGGCCTTTTTCTTGATGGAAGTAACAATACTAGTTTAGGTTGAGGTACGGTGGTACATGGTTCGGAAATGGCCTAGGTTCCAAAGGTTTTAGAAGTCCTTGCATTTTCAGTTTCTCAAACACCTTTGACAAAGGTCTGCCAAGATTGGAGAATCGCATGTTCTTGACAATAGCGACCTCGGCAGTAGCGGGCTTGGTCTCAGAAGGCCCCCCAAAATTTCTCATATTCTGGCCATAAAACTTCCGGTTCTCGGCTTCCTCTTCTTCAATGTCCATGACAGTTTCCCGTAACTGTCGGAAATCAGTAATCATGGAGGTCATCCTCCTCAACTTGCTATAGATAGAGGGCTTAGTACCCTTAATAATCATCTTTATTTGGTCCTTCTCCGAGGGCCTTGTCTGCATCTTTAGCAGCTGGCTTCTCCAGCGATCCACATACTCTTTGAAGCTTTCTTCCGGCTTCTGCTTAATGTTCTCCAAATCACGGAGTGACAAATCAATTTCCAAATCTGTAACATACTGTTTTAGGAAGACGTCTGCTAGTTCCCTCCAATCTTCCTTAACCTTCTTCTCAAGGCTGTGGTACCACACTACGGGTGCCCCCTCAAGTGAAATCCCAAACACTTTCTGAACTTGGCGTTGTGTCAGGCCTACTGAACTCATAGCTGACACATATTGTCGGAGATGGACCCTCGGGTCCCCATTTCCATTGAACTTGGCCATATCAGGCATTTTGAACTGAGCTGGCAGCTGTTCTTCGAAGGTCATTGCCTCATAATCTAACAACTCTTCATGTTTACCCCTCATTTTGAGGGTAACCGTTTCTACCTGATCCCGAAGCTTCTGAAATTATGCCTGAGACCCAATCATTCTGCCTGTTTCATATTCTTCCATGTCGTCATCAAAAGCGGGGATATCATCCCCAACCCATTCGGAGGCTCTTCACGCCAGACATTCTCAGAATTCCCCCCAGCACGGGGTACAACCATACCAGCCACAGCAGTAGTCAAGGCTTGCAACTGTTCAGTAATTTTGGCGAAACCGTTTTCCAACTGATCTATCCGGGATACCTCGTTATCGGATGTACTCAAATCTGTTACCGGTCTTTTAGTGAGTCTTCCCTCTTCCTAAACCCAACGGGACTTTATGATATCTTTTTAGACATAGAGGGTGTTAACAGGATATATGTATGCATGATATGAATGAGATGCATGCGATACAAGGAATATATCAACTCATTAAAATTTTCACACGAATCGGCCCATCATCATTTTAGAAGCTTTTGGGCTAACTGTCATAAGAGTGAACTCGTCCCAGTTTAAATGGCCCAACAAGTTCACATCTCATGGCAAGAAGTCCAACCGTATCCAAATGATAATGTTCCGAAACAAAAACATATAATGGCCCATTGGCATTTTAGAAGCTTTTGGCCCAATCATCATAAGATATGTTCTTGTCCCAGTTTAAATGGCCCAACAAGCCCATACCTCATGACAAAATGTCTGAATGGATCCAAACGACAATGTTCCCAAACACAAGCACAAAGAGACAATTACTATGGTCACATAACTATGGTTCATGTGTGGATTTACGGGAGTGTAGACAAAGACTCTCGCTGACGAAGGATTGCCCACAACTAGAACTCCTCACTCAAGGGTTCGAGCGACCAAGTGAGCGCACCTTTTTTATACCTTACGGTACGTGTCAGCGAGTTATGGTGTATGACTAACTGTCAAATGGATTTCCCGTTGTAGATTCCCCAGATGGAGGGTGAAGCGAGGCTCTCTTAAGTACCCAAGCCTCTTAGGCTCTTATCGCTTGGTGTCAGGAATAACAACGAGTCCTCCAAACTAGTCTGTCACAACGAGCCACAAGTAATGATTATCTCGGTGCCTTCACAGCTTTTCCTTATGAAAAAGGTAGTGAGTGAAGGAAGACATCGAACAATCACCTAGCCTTAACAATGTCTTTGATTACACCCCTTTCAACCCACTATCGGAACAGTTAACTTAAAGTACAAATCATAATATTACAAGACATTATTTCGGGGCCGATTCTCTATCCCCAGTGGAGTCGCCAGACTGTGGGACACAGAAACTGGGCGACGCATGCTGTTCTAGGCTCGCGGCCTAGTTGGGAGTATGGAGTAGCCTGCGGGGGACTAAACCGGAGAATAATGGAGTCGCCACCCAGTGTGAACTAGGAAAATGAGATTTAAGGCCGCACTCACCCCTCGCAAGGGAAGACCTCAAACCGTTGGGTTCGGAATGGTCCCTTACTTATGCCACTTGTAATAAAATGATTTGTGCAATAATCTAACCAAGCCTAAGCAACATATTTCCAAGGATAATTTATTTCCAAGTTCGCATGCATAAATCAAAGGTTCATCTAAGTTCACATGTAACACATTTTTAAGTTTGCATACAACCTATTTGTATATAATCTATGTCCGAATTTGCATACATAAAGATAAATATGGCTAGCATACAATGTTTTAAGCACATTACATTCCATCATAGGCATGCCATTAGATAATAATTGTACAATCATGCATGAAAGCAAATCGGAATAACGGCGAGCATATAACTTCATGAACATGTTGAATGGATGAATGCGGAAGCATAAGTAGATGACTACCATGTAAATATACATCATGGGAACGAACATGTAATCTTGTGCACATAATAAATGGCTAAACGAGAACATGAACAATCAAAAAGGCAAATGACAAAATGAGTAACCATGCGTGAGATGTGATGAAAGAGGGCCTGTTTATCGTGGGCGTTCGTGCGGTGTTCATATCCACATTCGAACGGTAAATAGAAGGTTCGCGTTCGAGTAGCGTTTGTAAATGCGTTCGAACGAACTGAGATAGAAAACATGCGTTCGTGTGGCGTTCTGAAACGCGTTCGAACGGGGTTACAGCAGCGACCTCCGAAATATAGTAAAAAACATGACACATACGTGAACGGATGAATAGATGACACCTAATAAATAATAACGGGCTAAAAGGCGCGGCAAATTTTCGTGGTAAAGGTAGACCGTAGGCTTTTTATCCCTCCGAATGGAGGACCTTTAGTCCGACTTACTAAGCCCATGCGCAATGCAACATGATGCAATGCAAGAACATGACATACAAAGAAAAGTGAATAACGAAATGAAAGGTGCGGCGAAGTATCGTGGTAAAGGTTCTTTAACCCCTCGAAATGGAGGACCTTTAATCCAATTTACTAAGCTCATGCGCATCACATCATAATGCATATAAAAATAAAGACAACAATATCGGACTTCATATACCTGATTGAACATATCTCACATTTAACCGACTATACATCATCCGGCGCGGTAAATCATCGTGGTAAAGGATTTTAACCTCTCAAAATATAGGACCTTTAATCGCACTTACTAAGCCCATGCGCTTGACCTCATCATTACTCAAATAACATGTAGAAAATAAATAACGATAATAAACAAATCAAGATAACATGAAATAAAGTATGTGCAGAATACTCAAGTGGGACGTGGAGTTGTATCCCGAGTACAGATCATACTACCGTCCATTCGGAATCGGCTATGAAATTTATGTCCGGGTTTTCCATCCTATATACCACAAGAGGCGACACATTCATTCATTCAAGGGCCACAACACACATCATTCCACAATACATGCATTTTCCATTTATTCAAGAGCCACAACACACATATCAATTAACGACTCTCATGTGAATAAAACTTAATAAATAATTGAAATGCGAATAAAAAAATAGATGTGAAAAGTGCCCTCAGGTCTAACATTTTATGTCGACTTTCGGAAGCGCGTTACAAGTCTGTCGGAAGGATTATCACTCCGTAACTTTTCTGGTTCACTGGTCTACGTCTTTCTTCGCTGTTTCGCTGCTCAAGCTACTGTTTTGACTCCGTTTTGCTGCTGTTTTACAGCTGTATTTTGGTCACTGTTTTGGTGTATTAGGCTACTGTTTTGGGTGTTTTTAAAGGCTTAGGACTGGGCAATTTGTTGTGAGATTATGGGGACTGTTTTCGTACTATTTTTGGACTGGTTTGGTGAGTGGGTTTGGGCCAAGGTTAAATGGTTCTGGGTTTTTTAGGCCAAAGGTGCTTTAAAACGGAGGTCCAACGAGTGAGCTTGGAGCTAAACAAGCGGATAAAATTTAACGAAATACCGATTCCCTTCCGACGACCGTTTCCCGCAACTGCTTCGACTAAAAAGGTAGTGCCTCCAAATGAGACTCATCATAGGGACTCACATGCAAAATGCAATGCCTACAATATGTTAGTGTCCTAGACATGCCAATGATCTCTAAGGAATGATTTGTGTGTGAATAATCTAAAGTAAGTTGCGGAAATTACTTACAAAGATTGGTAGAAGTTCAAAACTTTTTCATGGATGATGGAAGCTCCAAGCCCTCTTTGTTGTTCCAAACTCATGGGTGAGTCTCCCTATCACCTTCCTTTAACTCATTAAAGTGTTAGCTTTGTAGAATTTTGCAACAAAAATCCATGGGAGAGAAGAGAAGCTCACGTTTTTTACAAGGAAGAAGAGAGAATAGGTTGCTGTGAATAGTAACCTTATCATGCTTCCAAAGTTGACTTGGTTTATATAATAAGTTTGTGTGTTGGAATTGGTTTGAGTGTATTATAAGCAATCCAAGCTTTACTCAACCAACAAATCAAGCCCATGATTTAAGCCTAACCACTTCCATCACATGTCTAACATGTTGATGTAAGTGAAGTGGCCCTACCACTTTTAAATTCGAAATTTAAGTCGGCTAACTCAACACGTAATTTCGCTCGGGTCCGGGTTCGTTTAATTCCAAACTAAACGAATTTTCCGTTGTGACATAATTAAATCCAATTTAATTAAATAATAATGCCCAGCAAAATTATTATGAAAGTCGCCTACGAAATAATTCTAAATTAATTCATTTGCCCGAATTAAAATCCAATTTTAATTCCGCTTTGAAATCTAATTTCAATTAATATATCTAATATATTATTTTAACACAATTAAATAAATTAAATAGTAAAATCTAATTTAACTATTAAATTTACTTTGCCGATTAATTCCAAATTAATCACTTTCTCTCTTCTAGTCGAATTAATCCCCGATTAACTATTACCGTAATTAATCCTAGATTAATTTTCTCTCTCTCATTATTAATCCCAGATTAATTCTGTTCGAGTCAAATGTCATCGGTGAATCTTTGGGAGGCGACCCAAGAGATCCCTGGATATGTTGGTAGTAAATGCAGTCATCGGACTATCCGAACATGTGCGTACCTGGTACCACGTTCTTACCAATTTACAAGACATGGCTGGCTTCTAGCAAATCACCGTGCCTACCCAATTCTCCAGAAATATTCTTTTAAGGAATATATAATCTATATCAGGCGTAGTATACATAGTATTGCGTATTACGATCCAGTACCAGATGTCACATGCTAGGCCTGAGGCTGGAGTTGTGTCTGCCACGTACGAAGCATATATCATATCACTAGCAACTAGTCTCTTTATGATCGGAAAGTCATGACCTAGTCATACTTTCCTGATGGCTATAGCACTATAGAGTACCAGTTCTGTATCCATGCGTGATCATAATCTCCATATGACTGAAGTGATACTTCCATCTTGACATCACACCCAATACACTACGATTCTCAGTATACCCAGAAGAGGCATACACAAAACCTGTTAAAGCCTCGGACGATCAAAACCAAAGTATACTGATTGTCGCAAGTATTAGCGATGCAAGTCTCAAGTTAAGACCAAATACACCTACCCTGATTCGGATTCCCATAGACACATAGTTATACTACCAATGGGATTCCGATGGGTCTATCCAGAGCGAAGCTGTTTTCGTACCATCGGTAAACAAAACCTCCTATCACACTTTCATAAGTATCCAATACTTATATATATGAGAACTATGTCGTTAAGCTTCCATAACGCGCACAAGTGCGATACTAGCCTATTCCGCATTATCGATGTCCAGTCTCGATAATACTACGACTAGAGATATTTAATGATTAAACCGTTCGTGGATTAATATTGTCTCATATCTTATTAATCTGGAACTAATCATAAGGACTTTTATCATTTATTTATCTAAGTAATCCAATTACAAAATGATAAAAGAGCAATTTCATTTGTCACATAGTTAATTTTGTACAAGAACACCATGTCCTTTACAAAATAGTGATGTTGTGGGTCATAATTATCCAACAATATATACATGATAATAAAGTCACAAATTAAAACTTTATTTATCAAGTTATCTAATATATTGTTTCACTTAAGGCGCTATCAATTAGATGACTGATAGGTGAAGTAATAAATGGAAATATCTATTGAGGGAAGTATATTTATTAAAGATAAGTTACCGACTTTAAAGAAACCTACAATGAATTGTACTCTATTTTTTAATTAGGTTTTTGTCTCAACCACTTCATTTTTCCGAGTAAAATTTTAATGAGGTTGTGTTACATGTTCTTAAGTAACATGTGAATGGTGTACTTTTTTTTCTTTCGCCAATATTTTTCCCATACTTTTTTTTTTTTTTTTTTTTTAAATCGTTGGAAACCCCGCCACCAAACCACCCATTCTGGGCCGCGGCGCAGGTAAAACCCCCGGCTGCCCCAGGCTCTTACAAGAAGTTGCACCCCCTGGATTCGAACCCATAACCTCAAGGTGAGATTCTGGACCCTTCACCACCAGCATTATCGATGTCCAGTCTCATCTTGGTAAAACCCCATTACCGTTGATATTACCTCAAGGTGATATCTTGTTAAAATCTTCATACAAACTATAGGAATCAGAATCGGAATCGGAATGAAGCAGTATTACCGTTAATGTGTTTACTTTGTCCAGTAATCAGAATGAATTGTTAAAAAGTTACGAAAATACCCTTAGTTATATTATATATTAATTATTATTAATTTTTGATATATTAAATTACTCAATGTTAAATTATTCTTTTATTAAAATATTAAATATTTATTATTATTAATTATTGATTAATAGTTTTTATTTATTATTTATTATTTAAGTATTAATTAATTATTAATGTATTAAATTACTAAATATTAAATTATTCTTTTATTAAATTATTATAAAATTTTAATTTTAAATATTATTTTATTATTAAATATTATTAATTTTATTTATTATTTATAAATTAAGTATTAATTAAGTATTACTTATAATTAATTATTAATGTATTAAATTACTAAAATAATAATATATTTTTTATTAATTATATTTAATTAAAATAGTAAATATTTTTTTATTAATTATTGATTAATATTAATTATTAATACATTTTATCTTATTTATAAATTAATATTAATGATTATTTAGGGATAATATTGTAATTTATCATCAATATTGGGAATGAGAATCTCTTCCCATTCCCCATTCCCCATTCCCAAATTTATGGATCCAACTCCCATTCCCATTCTTATTTTTATTCAATTTTATGAAATAAACAATCTTATGGATATTATTTTCATTCCTTCATTCTCATTACCCTTAAGTAAACACACCATAAGAATTATGATGGTAAGCGTATAAAAAGATATTTTATCTTCATATGTTTTATCTCTATATTGGCTCTCTATATAGTTATTATTATATTGTTATATCATATATTATTATTTAACAATTATTATGTGATTTTCCTTTTCTTTTTTTTTTTTAAAAAAAAATGTACTCATTTGTCACGGACTTTGGATGCCGCTGCTAGAGCTTGGAATTGGGCTTCATTAAGATGAATTTGGGCTTCAGCTAAACGTTATATTTGAGCTCCCCCCTCTCATTAGCCACCCCATTTAAAATCTTAAAATTAATTTTTTTCCTCAATATGTCATATTGAATCCCTATTTTACCCTTGTAATTATTTAATATTTTTCATACATCCTGCACACTGTAATCTAGCAAAATACATGCATTCTTCTTCTTTTTCAAAAAATATTTTTCATCTTCATCTTTGTCTTTTTTATGGCTTTCTTCTTCTTAATTTTTTTTAAATATTATTTTCTCCTTCCCTTAAATTAAAAAGAAGAAAAAAAGATACTGGTTGTTGAAGAATTAGCATTGAGTTAGAATTAACCATCAAAGCATAAAAAATTAATTACCACTTTTATTCTTTTTTAATGAGCTATAATTAAAAATAAAATTGAGTATTTGCTTCCCTAAATTAATCACCACTTTCAATATTTTACTAATGAGTTAAACGTTTTTTCCTTACAGAAAAGGAAGAAAGAATTAATATATATATATATATAAGAAGAAAGTCGTGAAAAAAAATAATAATAATAAGAAAATTAAAAAATAAGAAAGACTGAAAATTGGGTGGATTATAATTTGCAGTGTATGGAAAAAAAAAAAAAAGAATTGTAACGATAAAATGGAAATTAAACATGAGGGGAAAAAAGTATTTTAAAATTTATAATGGGATTGATTAAGTACTAGGGTTTGGTCTAAGAAGTGCTTTGGGATGCAGCTGCAAGAGCTGGGAATTGGGCTTTGTTAAGATGAATTTGGGTCTCAGTTAAACATATTGGACTCTAAGAAGTTTAGTTTATTTATTTTTATTTTTATTTTTATTTTTTGGTTAATCTTTTAGAAATTAACTACTAAATGGTGTGGTGTATGGGAACTATCTCAATAAACTATTTTTCATTAAAGTTGGTGAATTCTGCCTTTACCATATTCAGTGCATTTCTCTTTACTTTTCGGGAGAATATAAGGTAAGTGGGTGGGTTGGAAAAGAATTTTACATCTACATTCTTTTTTTATTCCTCTTTAACTTCTTTCCATTTACATTTAAAAAACAAAAACAAAAACAAAAACAACCAAATTTAAGTGGTGTTAAACCAAAAACCAAACAATCAATTTGTGTTTCTCAAAAAAATCCTCTCATCATATATCAAATAAACAAGATAACAAAATAGAGTTTATATTACAAAAATTAGTATATCTTCATGTAATTGTATGATGCCTTGACATTTTTTAAAAATTTTTAAAATTACAAGAACCCAAAACCAAAACCAAAACCAAAACCACCTTTCAATATTTATATAAACAACAATGCCAAACCAAACACAGATTTGAGAGAACGGAGAGCAAGAGAGAGATTCTCCCGTTTAAGCTAATTCCATCTCCCTCTCTCTCAAGTTTTCCCTTTTTTTTCTTTTTTTTCTTTTTTTTTTTTTTTTTGTTTGGCTCTCTTCTCTTGTTTTTCACCGCCTTCTGCTATCGCATATTCATTTGTCAGTTATCTGGCATACCCATTTGTCAAAACGGGTTTTTAGGGAACTCTTTTGTCCAAAATCGTTTCTTTTTAATAATCACTTGCATACCCATTTGTCAAAATGGATTTTAAGAAACACTTTTGTTCAAAATCATGAAAAATCTCATCAGGTATTTTCTAAATCATAGAAAAGTTTATTATTTGAGGAGAGTTTTGTTTTTAGTTTCTTTTTTAAGATTTTTTTAATCAATGGGTAAAAGAGGGAGAATTCAACTATTTGATGATAACAGAGATGGGTTCTTCTCAATCTGTGATTTGGCCTCTCAATTGAACTTCATTCAAGGAGAGAACTTTCAATATCAATGTCAACCAGGTGGCTTATTTGCAAGCGTGGGGCAAATGGGAATGAATTTTGGTGTGTCACCAAACTCTTCAAATTCACCTGACAACAAGAATGGGGGTGGTAGTGGTGGCGGTGGTGGCATAAAATCTTCATTCAGTGATATTTATGTTAAGTATGTGCCATCTTTACAGGAGAGTGCACGAATTGTTGAGTTACCGGAAGGTGAACAGGCTTTGAAGAAGAAGACGTGGGTGGGCTAAAGTTGAAAATCAAGATTGCCAATCCATCGTTGCGGCGTTTGTTTAGTGGAGCAATAGCCGGGGCAGTTTCAAGGACAGCTGTGGCTCCATTGGAGACTATAAGGACGCATTTGATGGTTGGAAGCAGTGGACATACAACAGCTGAGGTGTTTCAGAATATAATGCAGACTGATGGGTGGAAGGGCTTGTTCAGGGGTAATCTGGTTAATGTCATTCGAGTTGCGCCTAGCAAGGCCATTGAGGTAATAGTGAATTTACTTTGATACAGGTTTTGCATTAATGGTTTTGTAGTGATAGAGAGATGCAATGCTGTGGATGATTGATTGATTATTTGTTCCGAATAATGAAAAAAAAATCTTTTATTTAGATGGGGTTTGAGCAATTGATACAAATACACGTCTTGTTTGTAGTGATTGATCATTGTTTGTATGCTGATTTTAATATTGGCAAGGAAACTGGAAAGGTAAATAGATTAGTTTTTAGATATCATGATTTCCAAACTTGCTATGTATGTAAGTAAAAATTATCGGTACTCTACAACAAACTGTTGTGTTCATTATAGTAAGTACTATATTTTGGCGACAGTACTCCAATTACTTGTGCTTTCTTTCAGTTTCTTTTGTTTGATATATGCTTTCATTGATATTCTCATTTCTGTTATCCTATAGAAAATATCTCGCTATCATATGTGTACTTTCAACAATTTTTTTCTTCAGATCCTTAACTTTTGTTTTGGTTGGTCCATAAAGTTATGGGTAATAATGAAGAAAACTGTGTGCAACTCAAATGATTAGACATCTTATTTCACTTCATTGTTGGTATTTTAACTTGTTGCTCTGAAGAATTTTCATTTTAGTACCTCATGGAAGTTGTTTTGTGCATTATAAATCTGGCTGTTTTCATTTTTATGGTATAGGGAATTGGGACTTGGCTCAGGTAAATAATGATGTGTTGATCATATTTATAGTTTTCATCCCTGTCATTTGTCATTCCTCAATCCAACTAGAGAACAAATTTATTTTGCCTCTAGAAACTTTCCTGGTTTAAACTCCTATCCTGACGTGATTTCTGGGAAAATGGAATTCTTCTTTGAAAATTAGGATTCAGTTCTCTGTTGTTCGTTAAAAAGATTATCATCTCCTTTTTCCTGTTGAAAAGGTTGATGTTGTTTCAGAACTCACTCTCGTTCTCACTGTAATTTGGAGCTCTTGGCTTAAACAACTATATTGTTGTTTTAAAACATCGTCATTTTTTCCTACTCAAAAATGCAGAACACGAAACAGAAGGATATTTTTCCTCAAATGAAAAGAATCGATGTTTTAATTTGTCTTTTTTTTAGTTAGTTGAGTTTATGTTCTGATTCATTGAGCATAGAAACTTCCATCTTATATGCAGATTTTCTACTGATACTAATTCCATCGTGTTATCAAGTTAAAATATAAAATTTCTGAGGCCCTCACTATTCATAAAGAAAACTGTCTACTCGTAGAGATTAATCTGATTTTTGACTCTGCATCTAAATTGGAATGTTACTCTCGCTGCAGCTTTTTGCCTTTGATACGGTCAACAAGCAATTGTCAGCTAAACCTGGGGAACAGTCTAAAATCCCCGTTCTCCCGCCTCACTAATTGCAGGAGCCTGTGCGGAGTTATTAGCTCAACTTTGTGCACATATCCTCTTGAGTTGGTTAAGACTCGATTAACTATACAGGTATCGGAACAATACTAGAAATTCAGTTCGTCTTGAGTATATAGATGGAGTTGTCATTTACATGCAGGTTGTAAATTTTGCAGGGAGATGCCTACAATGGTATAATCGATGCATTTGTAAAAATCATACGACAAGAAGGCCCTGCAGAACTCTACAGAGGTCTTGCCCCCAGTCTAATTGGAGTAATTCCGTATTCTGCCACCAATTACTTTGCTTATGACACATTACGAAAGCTTATCGGAAAGTATTTAAGCAAGAGAAAATAGGCAACATTGAGACCCTTTTAATTGGGTCGTTGGCTGGTGCTATATCAAGTAGTGCGACTTTCCCACTTGAAGTAGCTCGCAAGCAAATGCAAGTAGGTGCTTTGAGTGGAAGGCAGGTATACAAGAATGTTCTTCATGCACTTGCTTGCATTCTCGAGAAGGATGGGCTCCCTGGTTTATACAAAGGGTTGGGTCCAAGCTGCATGAAGTTGGTTCCTGCCGCCGGGATTTCCTTTATGTGCTATGAAGCATGCAAAGAATACTGGTAGAGAAACGACGAGGAGGCGTAGAAGAGGGACACAACACAAGTTCTTTCATTCGAAGAAACAAGTTGAGTTTTAATTTTGAGTGCCATACTTAACACATGCGCGGTTAATAATTTTGCATCTGTTTCATGATGAATTTATTTATTTATTTATTTTAATACTGAACTGTCATGTTTTCCAGAAGAATTATTCTGATGCCTCCCATGTTTAACACTTGCATATAAATTTTTTGGATAATTGCATGTTTGGTATATTAATAGAGACCCGAGGACCAGTTGGTCAATTTTGACATAAATTGTTTCTAATAAAATCTCAGCAGCTCTTTTTCTTACCATGTTTGATTATAATTAGCACACCAACCATAATACTAAATCAAAACTCAACACATTACAATTTGATACAATGCGTCCGATCTAATCTTATATAATTTCCAGATCAATCATATACCACTATATTGGACTGTTTGGTATTATGGGTAAGGTTCTAAAATGTGTTAGTCGGGTGTTTATCGCCTAGGGTGTCTATATGCTGTCTAGGCGGGGCCAAGGAAATTCCTTAGAAATTAGAGTTTTGAGAATTTGATAAATTAATATAACGAAATTTGTGTTAAGTAATGGGACGTCGTGTTTTTGAAGGCTAAATTGAGGAAAAAATGGTGTGAAAAACGGAATATTGTAGAGAGAGAATCACAAATTTAGAGAGAGAGAGAGAGAGTGCAAGCTCTGGTTTGAAGAAGAATAAGATGAATAGAGTTAACGCACGTTTTTTTATTATTTTAAATTCAATTCCCCAAAATGATGTTTTTGCGGAGTTAAATTAAAAAATAAAATAAAAAGACCACAACAACAGCCTGTCGTCGAGCGAAAACGCGACGCCCAGGCGGAACTAGGCACCGCATTTGTAAACATTAATTAAGGGATAAATAACCTCTGATGTTTTTCCTTATGCAATGATAACAAATAACAATATCATCAGCCATCATCAGAGGTTCATTCGTCATAGATTTATTGTCAAAATTTTAGATCTATGGTTTTGACGATACATCTACCAGGTGAACAGATGCTCTGTGCAAGTGCGTGATATTAGTACTGTTGAGTAGAATATGACGGTTGGCAATAAAAACAATCGGAGGAATTGTTTTTACTTTTAACCATGGTATTCGGGTCAGATTACGCACGCCTCGATCACTCCCCGAGATTTTGTGCTCCGTATCGTCAGAAATTTCTTTCACAGATCAAAACAAATCGCTAATCGTGATTGTTGTACTTATATTTAGCTAATAATTGGCTAACATCGATGTCATGTTTGTTGCCAAATTGGTCCATACTGATACCAGTAGTACACAATACATACTAGCTTTTAATACATGGTACAAAACATGCTGTTATGGGTGCAATTTTAACGTCTCCGTTAGAGGGATTTGACAAAAGTCACCGTGAGAAAACGGAAAGGTTGCAAAGAAACCTTGGTATGTTGATGGCGGGAAACAGAGCTATAAAGACCATCAACTTCAAAACAAATTTAATTGAGAGAAACGAGCCCACGGGGGCTACAGTATTTTACAAATATTCCTAAAAGAAATACCATTAGCCTGCTACCGTCATTAAACTAGAGTTACTAGTGTTTAAAATCATATTAAAATTACTTTCTCAAGTTAAAAAGTATTTGAAATCTCTTAATAAAGCATTTAATAAGTAGCACTCCCAGACTATCCCTAAATAAATGTCCATCTATGAACAAACCGTTACAGATGTTGGAAATTAACTTCAGCTGAATTCTGGGAAACATCTCAAAAGCAAAGCTTAGCTCTGCTCCTCATTATCCATGGCCGCCTCTGCAGCAGCAGCAGCCATCAACTCATCAAACTTCTCTGACTTCCCCAGCAATATCTCAATCTACCAAAAAAAAAAAAAACAATTTATATCAGCATCTCAAGCCTGGAGATAAGATTGCAGATTAGTGGAGTGAAGTGAAGTGAAGTGAAGTGCCCAATCTATCCCTCTACTCTTGAGCTGAAGCTCAGTTCCCAGGTTTAATGCAATTACCATTTTCAGGTGCAAAAACGTGTGCGCCTCCAACGATTAATTTCAAACCATGAATCTACTTTAACTACAGACCAACACGCTGACTCTTCACAAGGATTACAACACAACTTTCTGAATAGAGCAAATGTCAGAAACATCAAAATAATTGTATTACTTTATTCACTCAATGTGTGCCCCATTTACCGATCAAATACTAATGATGACTTTGCATCCTTTATTTTAGGAGAGATCACACTGAGGTTGTACAGAATGTATAAAATATATCATTTACTGGTAAGCTATTATAGTGATTGCTCATCAGTCAAGAATATAGTAGAAGCCACATTAATGTATCTCAACTCCATAATTTGACCTAATCTTGTATTGAATGATATTCATTCAGTATGTACACAGTATTTACCTTAGCTTTTTGAACAGGTCGTCCACCCGTTTCCTCTCCTCATGTCAACAGTAGAAGTCATGATCTCTGTAAAAGTCGAATAGAAAAATAATTAGAGCTCATTCTAATCTTCAAAGCAAAAGGAAAAACATAAGTCTAAGATTCTCACTCTTCTCAACAGCTAGCCCATTGTTCTTCAAGATCTCAGCAATAGTAACAACGGTTGCAATAGCTGTGGATGTAATGTAAATGTCATTACTTTAGGAACCAATGCAAAGAAAAAAACAAAACACAACTGCACTTGGTCCAATTTAAGTGTCAGCTAAGGTTTACATATGACTTCTATTACATCAGAATCTATATAAGCATTATAATAGACAAGTTAGTGAAACAGACTAAAATGAAAACAAAAATTTTACAGACGGCCTGAATCTGATACATACACAGTCAAGTACACTAGAAATGTACTATACAAATATGCCAGGCAACAAAACCCTTAACTCTCTCCACTCTCTCAATCACAATAAGGTATAGCTGATTGCGTAATTAATCAAAAGGCACATGTGACATAACATAGTTGCTTAAGAAGACAATAAAAAAACTAATTGGGTAGATAAAAGCATCCAGAATGGACACGCAGGTAACAAATCCATAGAGCATATTAAAAAACCAAGAGTAGATCAAAGAGGCTAAGAAAGATACCCATTCCAAGAGCAGATAGTTCCACCTCATTATACTGCTGCATGTACCTCTGCAAAGACAAATAAGTAACAAACAAATCACCAAACATAACCAGAAACACACAATAGTATGTGTAGGGCAGTTAGCTGTATGTAACTCAAATGCACACCAAAACCCGAGGAGATGGGCCTCAACTATTCAGCTAAATATAACTACAGATGCAATAGCAAAAATTGGCCCATTCAACGGTAAAACAGACTCATTACTCCAAAATTTACTCTAAAAAATATTCCATAGAATATTCCATTTTTATTATTTTCAACAATTAACATTTCATCCCTTCATTAACATGATATTACAATAAGATGTTTTACATGTTTTATTTTTTTCCCGGACTTCTAAATATTTCATGTTGTATTTGTTTTAAATTTGAGTGTTCTCAAATTAATAAATGAACTTAAAGATTAACATAAATTTGTCATTTTTTTAACTTAACTATTTAAGGGTCAAATTATATTTTATGCAAAAATTAATTTTTTTTAAAAATAAGCAACACCGTTGGGGTTGCCTTAAGTAGAAGTCTAAAGACACAGAACCACACAAAAATGATTGGATCCGACGGTCTCACACATCCATTTCCATCAATATTCTCAGCAAGCAAAAACACAGAGCACAAAGTTAACGGTAAATAAAAATGAAGTATCCGTTCCCTAATCCCCTAAGAGATCTCACTTACCAAGTAAGCAAACCAAACAGGAAAAGAAACCCTAACAAAGATATATTAAATCAACAGATTTTAGCTCCTTCATTTATTATTTTTATAAGTTTTTCTCAGCAACCAAACAGAAAGCAAACAAAAATGTGGGGGGTCTCCGTGTAAAGTACCTTGGCTAGATTAACGTAAAAGAAGAGGGGCTTCTTGGTATTAGAGACTTGAATTCGGTTCTTCTTGGCAGCTGCAGATGAGTCTGTGATGTTTATGTTGTTCACTCCCTCTGTAATTACCTCCATTGTTGTATCTGCTTTTCTAGAGAGAGAAAAACCCTAATTATCGAATACGCACGCGCGTACACACTCTCTCCCTCTCTTAAGCTCTATAAGCACGAGATAAAAAATAAATTTTTTTTTTCTTTTTTATGGAATAATGCTACCCAACTGCAAAACCCTAACCCTTGAGGCAGCTCTGCTTTTATATTTGGGGTTTATGATGGATTGATGGTGCAATTAGTTCAGACATTCGACGTCGTTTTGGGATCCCTAATTGATGATACACCCAATCTTTTTATTGGGCTTTCCAAGTTGACAAATAATCACAATCGCAGCCCTCTAAAATATTACTGGGGTTCGAACAAAAAAGAAAGAGAAGTAAGATTGGGAGGGATTTCATGAATATTAGGAGTGTGCATTAATCGGTTTTAAATCGATTAACCGAATCGTTTCGATTCATTTTTTTATAACGGTTCGGTTATTGTGATTAAATCGGTTTTTGCGGTTAAATTTTTTAACTTTTTCAGTTATTCGGTTCGGTTACGGTTATGATATTCGTATAACCAAACCGACCGATTAACCAAAATTAAACCCTAATTTATATATATATATATCATATATGCTTCAAAACCCTAAATAGGGAAATAATACAATTCCACCCACCCACTCCCCATCCAGCCGCCGAAATAACCGAATTAACCATTATATTTGTGTTAAATTACTTTGTTGAATGTTGAGTTGATGAATTTATATTTGTTGATATTTTGGACTGGTTAATAACCGAATTAACCAAACCGACCGAAATATAATGGTTAAATTGGTTAATGGTTATGTGTCATCATATGGTTAAATCAGTTACAAATTTACTTAACCAAAAAATTTCGGTTCGGTTAACAAATAAACGATTAACCGACCGAAATGACCGTTGCACACCCATATGAATAATGATTATAACTAAGGTCGAGTCGTTGTTACGGCCATAAAAAATAATAAAGGCTAGATGATTTCAGGAGAAACACATAAAGATAGCATTGTTCAATTAAAATAAGTGATGTGGCACAATCTCTATGAGAAATTCGTCCAGATGAGAGAAGTAATGCGAAACACCCAATCGGTCAAACAATCTGTTGGTTTCTATTAAGGTCCCAAGATCAATAATAAGCATGAAATATGTGCGAATACAAATCGAAGAAGTTGAAGAATACTCACATCGATCGGTTGAGCGACACTTTGACGAACAAAACTCCATTTATGCTCCATGGGCTGCTCACGGCAGTGGCAGTGAAGTGCTCACTGTTTCGGCCTTCAATCAACAAGAAACCAAGCTCCAAGCTTCGTCATTTGATTCCCGGCTCATGGGTGGACTTCCCTATCACATTCGCATGTCTTCGTAGTGTGCTAGCACTCCCGATTTTGCCACAAAATCGCGACTCTTGGCTTCCTTTCACAGCCCCTTGGACGTGTTTTAGAAGAAAGAAAAGAGAGGAGATGAGAGAGAGGAGAGAAAAAAGTGTATTTCATTTTGTTTTCTAAAAATAAATAATAAATAAATAAATAAACATATACCAATTTTTCTCTTTCAAAAGTCAAGCCATAAATGGCTCCAACCACCTCCATCAACTCACATCAATCCATCAATCATGAATAGTGACTTGCGTCAATCACTTAAAGTGAAAGACATCCATCACTTGATTGACAAATGATGTGATGCTAGTTGCGACTAGCGATTTGACGCTTGCTTTGACTTGCGTGCCTGGGGAACACAAACTAGGCTACGCATGCTGTTCCGGGCTCGCGGCCCGGTTGGGAGTACGAAGTAGCCCACGGGGGATTAAACCGGAGAATAATGGAGTCGACATCCGGTGTGAACCGGGACAAAGATTTAAGGCCGCACTCACCCCTCGCAAGGGAAGACCTCAAACCGTTGGGTTCGGAATGGTCCCTTACTTATGCCACTTGTAATAAAATGATTTGTGCAATAATCTTACCAAGCCTAAGCAACATATTTCCAATGATAATTTACTCCTAAGTTTGCATACATAGGTACAAAGCTCATATCTAAGTTTACATATAACACATTTTCATATTTTGCATACAACCTATTTGCATACAATCTATGCCCAAATTTGCATACAACCTACTTCCATATAATCTATGTCTGAATTCATGCATAAAGATAAATTCACATACGGAAAGCATACAATTTCACATTGGTAGACACAGAAGCGCAAACAAATAATATTCATACAAGCATGCATATTAAGGAAAGACAATTAAGCGCATGATGGAAATAGATAACTAAAGAGGTAATGCAAAATAGACATGTCGTGATGTGATGCAGAAAAGATATCTAGAATTGACACGAACACACGTGTGGGCCTTTTTCCAAGTGGTACGTGGAATTGTATCCTGAGTACAGATCATACTACCGTCCATTCAGAATCGGCTATGAAATTTATGTCTGGGTTTCCATCCTATATACCACGAGAAATAATGCCCAAATGCTATCATGACATGGTACACGAATGATAATAGATCGAGCCAAGACAAGGATAGAAGATGCAATTAATAGATGAAAGACGTGGCAAATATCGTGGTAAAGGTAGCCTTTTAGGCTTTTCTTCCCCCAAATGGAGAACATTTTAGTCCAACACAATAAGCCCATGCGCTTTTCATTACAATGCGTACAAAGATGAAGACAACAATATCGGACTTCGTATTCCCGATTGAACACATCTTACATTCAACCGAATATACATCAACCGGCGCGGCAAAGCATTGTGGTAAATGATTTTAACCCCTCAGAATAAAGGGACCTTTAATCCAACTTACTAAGCCCATGTGCTCGATCACATAATGCATATAAAAAATAAAGACAATAATATCGGCTTCGTATACCCGATTGAACACATCTTACATTCAAGCGAATATACATCAATCGGCGCGGTAAAGCATCGTGGTAAAGGGTTTTAACCCCTCAAAATAGGGGACCTTTAATCCAACTTACTAAACCCATGCACTCGATCACATAATGCGTATAAAAAATAAAGACAATAATATCGGACTTCGTATACCCGATTGAACACATCTTACATTCAACCGAATATACATCAACCGGCGCGGCAAAACATCGTGGTAAAGGATTTTAACCCCTCAAAATAGGGGACCTTTAATCCAACTTACTAAGCCCATGCGCTCGATCACATCATGCATATAAAAGATAAAGACAATAATATCGGACTTCGTATACTCGATTGAACACATTTTACATTCAACCGAATATACATCAATCGGTGCGGCAAATCATCGTGGTAAATGATTTTAACCCCTCAAAATAGGGGACCTTTAATCCAACTTACTAAGCCCATGCACTCGATCACATCATGCATAATAAAGACAACAGCATCGGACTTCGTATCCGATTGAACACATTTTACATTCAACCGAATATACATCAACCGGCGCGGCAAAGCATCGTGGTAAAGGATTTTAACCCCTCAAAATAGGGGACCTTTAATCCTACTTACTAAGCCCATGCGCTCAATCACATCATTACATAAACAAATAATATGCGGAAATCAAGTAGCGAATAATAAACAAATCAAAACAACATAAAACGAAATATGCGCCGTTTACTCAAGTGGTACGTGGAGTTGTATCCCAAGTACAGATCATACTACCGTCCATTCGAAATCGGCTATGAAATTTATGTCCGGGTTTCCATCCTATATACCATGAGAGGCGACACACTTTTCATTTTTTTCAAGGGCCACAACATACATCATTTTACAATACATGCATTTTTTTATCTATTCAAAGGCCACAACATACATCACTCCATAATAATCATGCAAACGAAACTCAATAAATAATAAAAATACAACTGAAAACGGATGTGAAGAATACCCTCAGGTCTAACCTTTTTTGTCAACTTTCGGACTTGCGTTTCACGGAGATCGGAAGGGTTAAAGCTCCTCAACTTTTCTGGTTCACGGGTTTGCATTTTACCTTGCTGTTTCGCTGCTCAAGCTACTGTTTTGACTCTGTTTTGCTGCCGTATTTTGGTCACTGTTTTTGGTGTTTTAGGCTACTGTTTTGGGTGATTTTAAAGGCTTTAAGTGCAGTTTTTTTAGTGCAGTTTTAGGGTGTTTTCTGGACTGTTTTAAAGGGGTTTAGGGGGTGCTGT